>JXCR01148413.1:417936-435081 GCA_002079205.1 Phalaenopsis hybrid cultivar
ATATATATATATATATATATATATATATATATATATATATATATATATATATATATATATATATATATATATATATATATATATATATATATATATATATATATATTAATAAGTTAAATTCTTATTTTCTTCAGGATCAAGTTTTTTGGTTCTGTTGCAAAGTAAGGAAACATAAGTAAAAAATATCATCAAAAACATTGTTATACTATTGCATATAAACAATAATGGGATCAGACACTCTGGAAATAAAAAATACAAACAATATTAATGAGAACTTTATTTGATAATAATGTACATCCAATGATTATTTCAATTTTACCAATCATTTGATGATTTTCCTATTTTTTCTTGTGTTTTTGCCCCAGCAGAAGTGTAATCTATGCAATCATATTTGTTTTGAATGATATATTGAAATACCCTTATCCATTTTATCTTTCACTTTTCTCTTTAAGTTGATGACACACATCATTGTTATGACGATGACTTTCAGAGAAGGTGCAATATTGCTCTTGATTTCTTGAATATGGATTTGATGAAGAAGTCCATTAAATTTTATTTTTTAATTTTGAATGTTCATTAGAATATTAACACAAGATGTGTTAAAGTTGTGCATGTTCTTTTTCTTAGAGAGTCTCACACCTGTGAATTATAGTTTGAGAGGGGAAACCATGGTTTTCTCATGACTCTTATTTTTTGACTGAGAGAAGTGAGTCTTATTTTCAAGGCTATTCATGCTCTTTATATTAATGATTCAAAATAATTTTTATATGCATTAATTGCCTCATTGATAGTGATCAGAGCTTTAACATGATGGATGGGGTCGACATAAAAGCATACTATTTCTCACATTAAAGAATAGTAACACTGCCCATTATATAACCATCCCAAGAATATGACCCTTAATAACTCTATATCCACTCCAAGTGTTTAATGAGACTCGGTAGAGAATCTTTAGGAGTATTATTTAAGTGAATCTCACTTATTTTGATGAATTTCAATATGTGAAAGGAATCTTTGATGATCTTCTGATTTCTTATAGATTATTCAACAAAAATTTTGACATGTTCATAAAAAATATGGATAGTCCCATTTAAAAGTTAATAGAATAAAGTGCATGCTTGAACTTTGAGTGTAGCAAGAAAATTTTTGGAGATGAAATCATCAAAGACTTATTATATATGCAAAATTTAACGTGTTCATATATGTCAGATACCCCATAATAAGATTCAATATTTGAAAACTTGAATCCTACTTGAGTAACATGTTAGAGGATTGTGTGGCACTTAAGTTTAACGTGTTCATATATGTCAGCACAAAGAAGAAGTATTTAAGGAATTGCGACAAGTAAGAAAATGACTTCTATCTCTTAAGGTAAAATCTTATTGAATGTCATACCTCATCTCAAATTACATGATTGGGCTGGTTCATATTCTCAATGTGTGTATAACTACCAATGTATCAAAGGCATGCTTCTTGAAATGGGGAGGAACTCCAATAAAGGGAGCACTAAATAATCATTGTTGTAGTTTGAAATTTTGGATTTATGGTAGATCTTGGGGTAGATGAACCCCATCAGTTTGTGTTAATGTTGATGGTTGAGGTTCTTGTATAAGTTGAAGAGTCTCATTTTAAGATTACTCTTTTCTCTGTACATGATCTTCCATGGTCAAGAAGAAGGTACCTTCAACAACATTGAGATTTCTATCGCAGAGGAAAAGAAGTAGAGGCTTAGTGTCCCTTTCTTTGAGAATGTCCCTCAAAATGATGGGTATTGTGACGGGAGACTCCATTATTACATGGATTTTGTTGGTTAACTAATAAAAAGAATGATTAAATTAAAATAAGATTTTTTTAAGTCAGTTCTAAATTGTTATGAGATATAAATTTTTAATGTCAGAGAGATTGTATGTCTTATCTTAGTATAATTTTTCAACATAGACAAATAGAGATATAAGAGACAACCAATTTTTTACATGAAAAACCCTAAAAAGAGAAAAAAATTATGGGGTTCACCTAGTCAAAGCAATCCATTAGAAGATATAAACTTCAAAGGTATACTATTCTTTAAAATCAAGGAAGACGGGATTATAAAATGATTTTTGTGGCTACAACAATAGTTGTTGGTTATTATAATGATTATAATTGGTCATAACAAATTACTAGTGATATTGACAATAATCTTTGGTAGTGTTGACCTCATTTTTGGTTGAGGTCTAGTTTTTTCCTCTTTAATAGCCTAGGGTTTAGTCATAGGACTTTCCTGTTGACTATTCTTAGATGACTAGAAAAAGAACCCTCACCATTAGAAATTCTAAAGTCTTCTTTGCTCAACTTGAAGATCCACATATTGGTCTTAATCTTTAGCAATTAGTAGGTGGGTCAGTATGAGGGAACTCAAGGGGAGTCTCTTATAGGACTGTCAGACCTTAGGACTAACTCTGGGTGATCTGGTGATGGTTGAAATGACTTGCACCCACTACACTCTCTCACATACCCCAAACCCTAGAATCCCTTAGTTTGGTCTCCTGACTCCTTCTGGAAAGCTCATATGGATGGACGTATACCGTTGATCTTTGATTAAGAGGGTTAGAACCAACATAATGACAATCCAAAATGAATCATCATATGGCTTCTATTGGTTTGGCATGGCTTCATGAATTACTTGCCCATTCTAGCCCAAAATCACCAAATTACCAAAATACCCCTACAACCTTAATTTTTGCCAAAAAATCTCAAAATTACCCAAAATATCAAAATTTGCTAAAAAATCATCTCAAACCACTCACCACTACCTAAATTGACCAAAATTCACCAAATTTTTAAATACCCCCAAAATTGCTAAAATTACCAAAATGCTCTTCATGACCCAAAAATTCAAAAAAATTCCAAAAATTCTAAAATCATCCCAAATATTTCAACTTTTGATCATTAATTTGAACTAATTTGGCCAAAAACCCCAATTTGCCCTTAAAGACCCAAATGCCCCAAAATTAACCCCAATCTTGACTCAATTTACCCCAACCTTGCCAAATTTTAACTCTACACCAAAATTCAGCATCCCCAATCTCAATCTAAACAAAATTCAAGCTCAATTTGACCCAATAGCAACATCAATTTTACCCAAATCAAAAAGCCCCAATTTTGATCATATGCCTAAATTCCTCAAATTAGCCTCCGAATTTAATTGAAAACCACTTGAAATTCTTCCAAAGCCTTCATGACATATTCCAACACCAAACTCAACATTCAAATAGCCAAAATTCTAGCCCAAATTCAATTTCAATCTTAAAAGACCAAATCTTGAAGTCATTTAAAAAAAAAACACAAATCTAAAGCCCACATGATAATCTCTTTTCTCTTCATCATCAATTCAATTAAAAGCACTCTCTAAGTTTCAAATTGATGATCAAGACATTCCAAATCAAGCCTCATGACAAACTCCACAAAAATACCAAATAAATCCAAAATCTCTTCCCATGAAAATTAGTCAAGCTACATGCAATCCATGAAGCCATTCCCAAGCCATAGGTGAGCCATGAGAGCCTTGCCACCTCATCAAACTATTAATGGCAAGAGGCTAAGCCACTTTCAAATATCCTTAAGAGTCTTTTAACCCCTCCCATGAATCACTCTAACTCATGTTTAGCCAAATCTCTTCGGATAGTGACTTATCCCCAATGATTAAGCTGAACCAAATGATCTTCTCTTCAGCCCAAACCAGCCTTGGTGGTTTAGTCTAACCCAAATCCATGTCTTGACCCAAATTGACCCAAAATAGCCCTTTTCACATTCCATTTTAATTTAATGCCTTTACACATGGCCAACCCTAATTGAATTCTCCAAACCAAAGCCCAGACCTCCCTGAGTCAGATGGTGACCTGAGCCTGACCGGCCGGCCACCTCGGCTGCCGGAAAAGCCATGGCCAAGTGCTCCCCCATGGCTAAAACTCAAAATTAAACCCATCCAAGCTGTCTCATCCCAATTTGATTTTTGCACTTTGCTGGCATCCACATAAGCAACCTAAAGCACCCACCAATTGCCCCTAGGGGCCTCTTTTTCCCCATCTATTTAAACCCCCTCCATGGTCAAACAAAGAGAGCTTGAATTTCTTTGAGAAGACTCTGTCAAATTGATTCAAGCGCTTCCTTAAGATCTCTTGAGTTCAATACCACCATCCTTAGTCACTCAAATCCACTGCTCAAGCTCAATTTTGGAGCTCAATCCCTAGGCCAAAACAGAACATCCCCAAATACTCAACCAAATTCAAATTATTTACACCCACACCATCCCCACAGTGAGAGAGGAAGTTCTCCCATAGAAGCCCCATCACGAGAGCACCCTAGGGTGGACTTTGATCAACACCCCAAGCCGATCTTGGTCGAAATCATACCTAGGCATTTCACCACAGCTTGAGGCTTTATCTAGGAGCACTTTGGACTCCCACGAAGCTTCCACAAGCATCTAATTGAGGCTTCCTCTCTTGGACCAAGATATTGAATCTAAATCCTAAACCGAGCTTCATTTAATTCTCCATGAACATAAAGTTCATTTAGGGTTTGATTAACCGTATGGATGTGTGTGTCTCATTAAGACGAGTTGATAGGACCAAAACTCACATGATTTGGTTGAGAATCAAGAGAGATACTAGGGTTTGAATGTGGACGGTTCTCGGACTAGAGGCTTTTGGGACGATGACCCAAGGCCGTTGGATCGCACATTTATCAAATGGAAGGTTCTGATTGCACCGGATGGAATTCGAAAAGGTGGGCTGACATTGGAGCGCGCCGCTTGGAAAGCTCGACGCATATGAGGATTGTGTGGCGCCGCGTGGATAAGTATAAAAATAAGGCATTTTTCTATTTTTTTTAAACCCCTAGAACTTAAAAAATCCATAACTTTGTCTATATAAATCACAAAAATAAAATAAAAATACACACTTGCTCAATGAACAGAGGAGAACAATGTGAAAAAATTTTCATGTCTATTTTATGCATATTTTATTTTTAATTAATTAAATAGTATTTTTCTTATTTTGATTCTCTATTTGCATAGACATTTCACCATGACATGGGACCATGGGGCTTTTGATGTCTCTATTGTTAGGCATCTCCCTAAATTTTTTCAAGATCAGGGGGTATCTCTAACTAGATATATCTAATTTTTAAGTTAATGGCCCTGCTTTGATATAAAAATCATAATAATTTAAATACTCATTTAAAAAATACAAAATTTCTTTTGATAGGTTCACTGTAGTCAGAGGATCCTAGGAAAAATATAAACTTGATTTAACCCATTAAACAAAACCTTAATTGTCACTAGCCCTAAAATTGAGAAGAAAATTAATTTGGGCTAATTATAAACGTAAATGATATAAAAACAATTCTAAATTGTAATTTAATGTTAGAGGAGCTCTCCATAAAAATTTCAAGTCAATTGAAGTTAATTTGACCACCCAAAAGGATTAATTAAGTGAAATCACATTTTTGATATTAAAATAATTATAGTAATTAAACCAAAGGAACCTAAGGAAAATAAAATTTGAACTAAAATAAATACTTCATTTTTGGGTTATTTTTTAGCACTTAAATAATTAAAAATTAATTAAAAATCATAAGAAATTACAAAATTGCAAAAATACGCTAAAATGTCACATTTGACTTGTTGAATACCTAGAACCAATTAAAATAATTTTCATAATTTTTTAAAAGTCAAGATATTACTTTTTAAAGGCTCAAAAATTAATTTTCTTTAATTTTTCACTAAAATAATTCTAATAATTAAAACATAAGTCACAAAAATATGAAATTTGTTTCTTTGGCTTCTCTAAACTCATAGAGATTTAATAAAAATATAAAAACTAATTTTTGACCCAAATAAGAATTTATATTTAATTAATACTCATAAAAAATAAATAATTCGAATAATTAAATTAAATCTCTAAAAATCATGAACATTGGTCCAAGTGGTCCTCTAGCCTAGGTGAACTTCTAATAATTTTCTAAAGAACAGAAGTTTTATTTTGATTGAGTTATTAAATGTTGATTGAAAACCCTTATTCTTGCATTAAAAATAATTATAAAATTAAATAAATCAGAAAAATTACATTTTCTCTGATGTTTTAATTAACCTATGAGTAAGGTAACATAAAAGTTCAAGTCATTTGAGTATAATTTAATGAATTATAGGGTATTAAGGCCTTAGGGGCAAAAGAGTAATTTTGTATTTTAAGGTTTAATTAATATTTAGGCTTGACCAAAAGGTTAAATAACAATAAATTATCTTAAATAATATACCTTGTCGATTGAAACCTAAAATGGATAAGTGGTAGAAACCATGTCCATTCTTGTCTTATAAAGGATAAATATGTAATTTCTTACAATTAATGAAAAGGAGATATTAAAGTGAGGGGTTTGATTTTGGATGATCATAACTCAATGATTTGAAACCCCCGACTGATAGTTTTAAAATGATTTATAATTCATGATAATGATTAAGAATGTAAACATTGAGAACTTTTTTTTTCTTAAAATTGTAAATCTACCCATTAAATCTTAAGGGCTTAGTAGTGAACTAGGCTTAATCAAAATTTTATCTAATGTGGTTTAGGAAATAATTTATAATTAATTTGAAACCTTTCAAAATACTACATGCCTATTCCTTAAAAATTAAATTAATTAAATTTCTTAATTGAGTCAAATTGCCCCCAAGGGTCTTTACCCATATAACTCATAAATGAGACATCAAATTATAAATACCCTACTTAAAGGATAATCAAAACATCAAAATTCACTGACCATAAGGGTATTAATTAGATGAATTACATAACAAACACAATAAAACCAAAACGACCTCAAGATAATCTCAGGACCTATGAAATGTCTAGGGTATTGCTCAAGACTTCTTAATAATCCTTTGGAAATCTTGAAGGACATCTGAACTTATTTTGATTTGCTTAATGGAATCATCCTCAAAATTTAAATCTGCTAAGATATGACATAGGATCTGGTAGACACGTACTCTCTACTTTTACTACAAGCATGCTTTAATTCCGGCAAAAGTTATATATATATATATATATATATATATATATATATATATATCTTGCAAAGATANTCGTCCATCTTAAGTTTTATGTTTAATTTTCTCCACCACCTCATCCATTTGTGATTGTTTCCTCCTCCTTTTAATGAGATTAACCCGCAAATAGTTTGAAGGAAACTCAGCTAATGAAAAACCAAGAAAATTGGCTGCCCATTGTGCATTGCTTCTGTTCATCACCTTGCCCGCATACAATGGCATTTTTTCTTGTTAAGTTTCATACCTGATTCAGTTTGAAACTTATCATGTGTTTTACATAACTTTTTAACCGCTGACTTTCCTCTGTTAAGAAAAATCACATCATCATCTGCATAAGCTACATGGCTAATCGAAAAGTTTGATTTATGTGAGTACTGCACATTTGCAAATGTCTTCTGCATGGTTCAAAAGTTTAGAAAAATTATCAAAGTCCACTATAAAATAGTTGGGGATAAGGGGTCTCTCTGTTTGATACCCCTCTTAGTAGTAAAAAAACTAAAGGGACTTTGATTAATCAGGACACTATATTTATTGCAAGAAAACCACCTACCAATGAGAGAGCACAATTTTCTGTCAAAACCCCTTGCCTCTAGGATATTAATGACGAAATCCCATCTTAGAGTATCATAAGCTTTCCTGTTGTCTAATTTTAAAATTAGGTTTCCTCCCTGCATTTCTTATCTAAATCATAGAAAAGTTCTTATGCTAGCAAAATGTTATCAGAGATACCTCTCCCCTTAATGAAAACTGATTAATTCATGGATATGATATGATTTAAATGAGGTTGAATTCATCTCATCATAATCTTACTTGTTACCTTTGAGATGACAAAAGTGAGTGATATAGGTCTAAACTAATTCCATGAAGATTTTTGAGCAGATTTTGGAATATGAACAATAGTTGAAGCAGTAACTTATGCTCTAGGGTCTTCATCCAATAAATAACTTTGTATAGCAGCCACCAGATCTTTTTTAATGATATTCCAACATTTGCTGTAGAAATCAGAGGTAAAGCCATCAGACCCAGCAGCTCTATTACAGTTTAGCTCTTTGAGTGCCTCATATTCTTCTGCTTCATTTGGTATGTAACACATCTCCAATCCCTAATTATAATTTCTTTCTTCCTCAAATAAAATTGCATCAATATCTAGATTCACCCTTTTTGATTCAAATAGAGTGAAGATATATTGATCAATATTTTCTCTTATTGCATTTTGATTTGTGATCTAGCTCCCATTTTCATCTTTAATTCTTAGAATAGCATTAAGATTTCTCTTTTGCTTAATACAAGCATGAAAATATTTTGTATTTAAGTCTCCTTCACTGAACTTTACCTACCCTGCTTTTTGTTGTAGTAGCTCTGCCTCCCATGCTATCGCTTCTAAAAGTTTTTTATGAGCTTGTGACAATTCCATAACAATCTCTTGACTTGCTTCATCCTAGTTTTCCAACAACCTCACCCTTTCTTCACCCTGTGAAACTCTGGTATGCACATTTCCAATGGTATTCCAATTCCAATGCCTCAAAGCCTTTGCCACTGATTTATGCAGTCTCTATAGCATATACCAAGCATTACCAATTTCCATACATTTCCAGTTTTCTTCCACAACCCTGATAAAGTCATGATGTCTAGATCACACATTTAAATATCTAAATTGATAGTTGCTTGATTTTTGAAAGAAATCAATAGATACGAGAAGTGGTTTATGATATGATCCTGAACTGCTTTAGTGATGCACTTTTGATTATGAGACGGTGTTTACTAAATCATAGCCTAAATCATGAAGGCCAGCTTGCTCCCGAGCATTACAAAATTTATCGATCAAGGATGTCTCCACCCTTTTTCCTCTTAACTTTTCTGACTGGTGCATGATCATATTGAAATCCCCAGCAATCTTCTCTCTCTCTCTCAGTAAAGCCCCCATCATTTTAATTTTCTCCCATAAATCAATTCTGGCATTTGAAGAAGTACCACCATAAATCAACCCCTACATATTCATTGCTGTTTCCTAAACAAGTACTTGTATAGAAAAATATTCTATAAATTTCTTAATAAATAAAACACTAAAATAACTTACCCTCTATTTTAATATTATCGGTGGATGGCTCTGTCTTCTCTAGGATGATTCACTCTACCTTGATTCAATATAACATTTGAGTAAAATAAAATTTAGCTAATTCAAACCCATCAACTCGGCCTACACCTCAATCTTTTTTTTGAGGATGGCCACCATTTATTTGCAAAGACTCACTTATCATCAGTTCATCACCACTATTGGAACCACTCCTCTGATGGGGCATCTATTTTTGTCTTCTGCTCAACAAATTCTATTCAAGCCTCGTTATTCTTATCTCTGCACTGCCCGTCTTATGAGTTTTCCTTAATGTTGGCCAATATTGTCTTGTCAACGACATCAAACCTATTGGAATCTATTTCTACTATAGGTAATTTTTAGGAAATTGGACTAATGATGACCAGAAAGAAATGATAAAAAAGGTCAAATTTCTAAAAAAATTTCACGTTAGTTTTTCCTTAAATTTTATTACATGTAGTTTGCTGGGAACTTTAAATGTCAATTATTTTACCAATGACTTTCTTGCAGGGCAAATATAAGCCAATGAAATATGAAATCAACATAAAGAAAAGCTTGACTGACCCAAACAAATGAGTATGGTATTAAATTAAACAGAAACATATTGTCATGTTCTCTTATTGTTTTCGCACTTGCTGTCTAAAATATAAAATAATTGGGGAACACAATGTTTTATTAAGGGAGGACTCACCAAAAAGATGTGGACCTGAACTTATCAGGCAGGTTCCACGAAGATTTGCTAGTTGAGCTCCAAACAGCCTCGTTAGCCTGGTTCAAGGAATAAACATCCTAGGGTTAAACGGATTCATTTGCTGGTCAAAGGGAAAACATCTACCAGGCTTAAGACAAACTCTGCATAGTTAATTAAACAAACTCGTCGGACCAATCTAGCTCTGTTAGGTGCCAAACCTAGAGAATACTCGACCCATACTCTCTGCAGACCCAACAACACTTCTACAAAGGACAACTGGAGTTTATACAAGGGCTAAACACCTCTTATTTATTTATTTGTATTTATTACATATGGAGTTTATTATTTAGTTTTTTCCATGATGCTCGAGATTTTAGATTCTTATTTAAGTAGAAGAAATTAAGCAGAGCTGTTTGTTTTTGGACTTGCCTCTCAATACTGTATTTATGAGAAAATACAGTATATTTCTCTTTCTCTATTTTTCTATCCTTTTAGCAAGTTTCATTTTCAAATATAATGACTGGAAAGAGAGATGGAGTAAGAGGCAGATTGAAATAGAGAAATGTAAAGAAAGATAGGTTTATAAAAATTAGTATGGCCTGGTCGTGTTATTGTTTGGTGACTTAGTGACACATGTGCACTTGTTGCACCCTAATCGCTTGGTAATTGGAAATTTGTCCATTATTAAGATTTTTTTATTTAGTTTCTTGTGCTACTATAGTAACCTAAGGGGCTCATTGTAAGAATTTCACCTAGTTTAGGATCACTTCTCTAGAAAACATGATGCATATTCTACGTGCTTGGCATTAGAGGGGAGGAAGCATTTCCTTCGTTTCGATGTGTTTTTGCTAAATAATCTTTAATTACAAGCTGCTACAATAAAAAGTAATATGCTTTGTTTTATATTTTAGGAGCACATCCTCCGTGGAGTCTTCTGTTGAACGTAACTCTACGGAATCTCAGTTCATTGAAGAAGAAAAGTTGATCAAGAAAGAATGGCAAGCGATTAACAAATTGCTGAGTCATCAGCCAGATGAGGGTAGCTTTTCACCTAGAGGGAAGGACGTACAAAATATGATACAATTCCTTGTTGATGTATCAATTGGCAAAGCTGCAGCTCGTATTGTCGGCATTGATCATACAGAGATTGTTTGTGGCAGTTTTGAATTGCTTGGTCTCACAATGAAGATTTATCCTAAAAGTATCCACTGTGATGTGTCTTTGAAATGCTATGGCTTGTCTTCACCCGAGGGTCAACTTTCACAGGTTTGCTTGTTAAATGGCTTGAGTAAACCATTTGTTTCATGTTTTAAGCATTTTATGTTCGTATTGCAGAGTGTTAGCAGTGAGGGAAAGACAAATGCTTTGGAGGCCAGCTTTGTTCATGCTCCTGCTGGGGAGGATGTTGATTGGCGTCTTTCAGCAACCATTGCTCCATGCCATGTTACGGTTGGTTACTTCTTTTGTTTAATTTTTCTTAGACAATGTTGTTTGGTTGTAAGTTGTGTTACTGTTTTTTCCACAAGTTTGTAATTTTTTTTTCAAAGCAGCTCATATTATCCATTTCATGCTTTTCATTTCTTATATATGCGTCTTTTTTTCACAATTTTTATCCCTTACAATTTATGCGAACTTTTACTTGCTTTGTTGTAACATGATGTGTTTGACATTCCTCTATAAATAGCCATATTCGGCCTTTTTAAGTATGTAGCAGTTGAATTTGGTGGGCATATCAGATCAGGATGTAGAATATAAAGGACATGATACTGGGGTTTGAATTTTTGAAGAATGCATCGTTGTGCCTCCCTTTGCACTGAAAAATATGCTAACCACCATCCTTTATGGGCTATTATTTAATAAACATTCTGCAGATATAATGTATGTATGTGCTGAGAGCAAAATTGACCGAGTTCATCCTTGATCAATCGAGTCTTCTTGGTTACTTTTTCAGCATGTCGGTAGAGGTATTTATTTGATTGTGTGATGTTTCTCTTTCTTCAAATATTGAATATTATTTTTTAGTTGAGCCAGCACCTAAGATGGATTTTGTTAGCTTCCTCTTATATTAGCCAGCTCCATGCCTCCGTGGTCTATTTCAGTCTCCACTGAGCAAAATTGTAGTGCTCCTTATGTCTATTTTGCATTTGAAGTATGCAACAATTGACTTCTACCCTGCTTCCTACTATTCCATCTTAACTTTTGGTCCTCTTGGCTTATCGTCTTTTATATGCTCTAATCCTTGAGAAATCTTTGATGAACCTTTCATTCTGGCTGTTGTTACCAACCATCATTTACACATTGCTGCATATCTTTCTTTTGTTAAATGTTCCACGTTGTTATGTAGCTTTTCTGAATGTTCTTGTTGTCATCAATCAGAAGTTTGTTGCAAGAACTATGTTCATGTAAATTTGCACGGCTATGATTTTCTGTTCATATATTTGTGTTTATTATCATGACTAAGTGATGTTACATGTTAAGCTTGAGTTTTTTTCAGAATTTGTTTTTTCTTCTCTTTATGCTATTTGATGCACTGCTAATTGGTTTGTTTATCCCAAAATAGATTTCGTTTTCATTTACCATTCAAAAATAATTGAGCTAGATTAATTTTTGACTCTTTTGAACCATATTTAACTATAGCCGAATTTATCATTATGATATTGTGAGTTATTTTGACAAGTTCATTTATCTTTATTTGAATAAATTTGTTTTAAGTTTGTTTTCAAGGTATTAAATCAGATTTTAATTTGTTGGTTTTACCTTCTTAATCTTATCAATATAAATGCTTGATTGTCATCTTATAAATTGAAGTATTGATTATTGATTAATTGATGCTAAATAAATAATTATTTGTGAGTTAAATTAAGTGTTGTTATGATTAAGGTTTTCACATTCCAACCCAAGACTTCGAATTAACTAACATGTGAATGGGTGATCGAACAACAAAAATCAAATATTTTTTATTCTGATTCTATCATTAACAGTTTGATATTAAAATATTCATAAAAGAGCCACTAAAGAAAACAATTAAAATTATTAAGTTGAAATTTATGTCTTTCTAATTGTTGTTCCCACCTCCTATACACGTTTGATTCTTTTATAATAATCTTGATCAAAAGTCGAAAACCTGAAAATACTAAAGCAACATAATGAGTTATCTAAAAATAATTCAAGAGTAATAACACTTTTAAAATACAGTAACCTAACGAGAATAAATCAATATGCATGTTGATCTTTCATATCTCCATAAGAAATCTTATAATATGTTAGTCTTTCATATTCATATAAGAAATCTTATATATGTGAATATATCTATCAATGACTTTTTCTAAAATGAAATACTGAAATCTTCTATATGGATTTACTTTAATTTTTTTTTTACTTTATATTGTCTACATACACATGTGCCTCATTGTTAAAAAAACCTAAAACCCCCTTGACCGAAATTATCCTATTTGCACATCGGATTGATGTGCAAATGATTGTAAGCACAAATAAAACACAAATTGATTATTTTCTTATGAGAAGAAAGATCGTCGAGATTGTAAATATTGTAAGGTTTTTCCAAGTGAGGATTTAAACACCTAACATCGTTTATTAGTTCTAGATTTTAAGATTAAGAGTTGTAAAATAAAGAATATTAGGACTCATCATCATAGAATTAGATGAGGAAACTTAAAAAATATAAATAAAATTATTTTTACTAGTAAAATTCAAGATTTTAAAATTTGGGATGTTCATGATGAAACAAATGTTATGTGGGATAAAGTAACAAACACTATTAAACAAATAACAAAAATTGTACTGGGAGAATCAAAAGAAAAAATTTCTTTAAATAATAATAGTTGGTGGTGAAATACTAATGTGCAATAAAAGATAAAATATAATAAGTTATATTAGAGTAATTTGTTTAGATGTAAAAGCTTAGAAAGCTGAGAAAAATATCAAATGACTCACAGGGAGTCTAAACGAACAATCTGTGATGCTAAAAATTCTGTTTTTAACAATCTTCATAATTGATTAGATACTAAGGAGGGTGAAAAATATCTGTATAAACTAGCCAAACAAAGAGAAAATAAAAGTAAAGCTTTAATTGAAGTAAAGTGTATTAAATATGAAAATCAAAAGTGCTTTTCTTAGAAAAAAGATATTCAACATAGACCTTAGTGATCTCAATATCTTTAATAATAATAAAACATTTAATTTTTACCGTCGCATTTGTAAAAAAGAAGTTGAGGCTTTAAAGTAAACCAAGGGCGAAAAGTTTGTAGAACCTGTTGATATGTCAATTGAAGTATGAAAATATTTAGGAGATTTGGGACTTTCTTGGCTTACTAAACTCTTTGATATTTTTTAAAAAACTAAAAAGATGCCTGTAGAGTAGGGGAAGAGTATTTTGGTCTCCTTTTTTAAGAATAAAGGGGATGGAGAAGAGTGCAAAGTATAGAGGAATTAAGTTGATGTGCCATAATTTAAAATTATGGAAGAGGGTAATTGAACATTGGTTAAGACGTATTACAAAGATTTCTCATAATCAATTTGGATTTATGCCTACAGGTTTATCATGGAAGTTATACATTTATTGAAAGGTTTGATGGAGAAGTTCAGAGATAATAAAGAAAATCTATATTTGATATTTATTGATTTAGTAAAAGCTTACGATAAAGTTCCAAGGGATATCCTAAGTAGAGTTCTTGGGAAAAATGGTGTTGATATGACTTATATTGAAGTCATTAAAGATATGTTACTAGAGCTATTACTTGTGTTCGAATTGAAGGGGGATTGACCAAATATTTTCTTATTTCTGTTGGATTACATCAGGGATCGCCTTGAAGCCCATACATTTTTGCTTTAGTTATGGATGGTCTTACTGGACATATACAGGAGGACGCACCTTAGTGTATGCTTTTTGCTGATGATATCCTTCTCGTGGATAAGACGAGAGAAAAAACTCAGGAAAAACATGAATTATGGAGGTCTACATTGGAGTTTAAAGGCCTTCATTTGAGTAGAACTAAAACTGAATACATGGAATGTAATTTTAGCAGTAGTAGCTCTAGTGACAGAAGTGTAACTTTGGATGATCAAATTATTAAAAGGTGTGAACGATTTAGATATCTCAAGTCTGTTGTTCAGAGCAATGGTGATATAGATGAGGATGTTAATAGTAGAATTCAAGTTGGTTGGTTGAAGTGGATGAATGCTTCGGGGCTTTTGTTTGATAGAAAAGTACCACTTAGACTGAAATTTTTTTTTTTTAGACGATGGTGAGACTGCAATGTTGTATGGTGTTGAATGTTGGTTTTTAAAAGAGAAGCATAATACTGTTGTCGAGATGAGAATGATTAGGTGAGTGAGTGGCTTTACACTTAGAGACAAAAAACGAAATTAATATATCTGTGATATGGTTGGTGTAGCTCTTGTGATAGACAAAATTAGAGAAAGTCGTCTTAGATGGTTTGATCACATTAAACGTCAACCATCTGATGATCCAATTAGAAGAGTAGATGTTTTAGATTCGACTTATGTTATGAAAAGAAGAGGTAGATCTAGGAAGACTTGGGCTTATTGTATAAAAATAATCTTAATTTATTGGAACTAAATGAATATATGACACTAAATCGGATGCCATGGAGAAAAAGGATTCATGCTTGCTCGGTTTAGCACGAGAAAAGTTCAATGGGAACAACAAATGTGGGATTAACGCGAGAATTAAGTATTAAATAAAGTTTATTTAATTTAAATAAAAATTATAATTTATGAATTTTACGTCTCCCAATCTGTTAAAAACTTGTGTACTGCTTTATATTAAATTGGTCGATTTGATTTGTAGATTTTTATAAAATTAATTCGGTTGAAATCCGAGGGATGCGATTTGGGGTACATTTTAAATCATCAAAATGTTTTACCTGATTTCTTAAAATTGGATTATTAAAATCTCCATTTCTTATAAAATTTCAACCTTGAAATTCCTGAACTCCACATCAACAATTACTATCAATGTAACATAAAGTGGTAATAAAAGTGTTTCTTGTTAAGTGGTAACTAAAGCATATTTGATAAAATCTACATCTGATATATTCAATATAACACCAAAAGACATTTATCCATTAAATTTTATGCGTCAACATTAGTGGCAACATGCTCTTATATTTTGGTTGCTTCTTATAAGCCATAGTATCAACTTCTATTTTTCTTTGCTGACCACTTTTAAAATTAAATCCTTCCTCAAAATTCCTCTTAGCTAAGTCCCTCTCTGAGTTAGCATTTAATGTGGATCTTTGAGTAGAATTTTTGGCAATTTCTCCTTTGAAGTTTAGGTTGTCTGCATAAGTAACACTCTTTCAACCCAAATAAACATTCACCACAATATTGCTTTCCACACTTTAGACAGGGCTCTATAGTGTTGCTGGTAGCCCGACTAATAACTATATTAGCGTAAGACTTTATCTTCTTCCCATTAGACTCTTTTTCACCTGAATGAATTGTCGGTGCTACTTCTTCTGAACATTTCCTCTTATGTAAATCTCTACGTTTCTGAGTTTGTTGGAAATTAATCTCCATCCCCTCAACCCTTACCACTAATACTTAATAATCTTCAATCCAAGTGGCACAAGTGAATGTCTGATTGAATAATCTTCATTCTCAACACTGACGGATATTCTGGGTATAACATATTCTACATTATCATCTCTAACCTCTACATGATCATTAATAACTTGAAATAATAATAATGAACTTTAATTATACTTAATTAAAATTTTTAATTAATTTAATTATAACTTAGTGCAATTATTCTATTGGCTCTTCCATTACGATTCATGTTATTTAATCTAAATCTTTTGCTTTGATGCCACTTTTGTCATGATTTGGCTCAGGGTTTGAATTAACCAAGGCGTGAATGGATGGTGGGGCGGTGAAAATCAAATATCTATTATTCTATTTCTATAACTAGCAATTTAATATTCAAATACATGAAAGAGCCACTAAAAAGTAATTAAAATAGAAAGTAAAAATTTGTATCTTTTTTATTGCTATTCTCGCATACTATGCACATTTGATTCTCTTCTAATCATCTTGTTTAAAATATTAAAATCTAAAATATATAAAACAACTTTATGAGTTATCTAAAAATAACTTAGGAGTAATCATACTTCTAAACTACAGTAATCTAAAGAAAAAATCAATATGCATGCTGATATTCCATGTCTCTATAAAAATATTATAATATGTCAATCTTTTATATATCTATAAGAAATTATGTATATGCTAATGCATGTATAAATG
>JXCR01148413.1:437985-485168 GCA_002079205.1 Phalaenopsis hybrid cultivar
ATATATATACTTATTTATAGGAAATTTTCATACCTTAAAAAGTGAATGAGTTAGTCATATTGTCAGGTTGGAACTTCCAACTATCTGTAAAAGCAAGGGGTAACTCCTTACTGATGCGGTACTGCCAATCGTTCACTCATGGTCACTGAGTTATGATTGTGGTAGGACTTCTCACACATATCTAGATGATTTTCACATCATTGTCCTAAACCCCGAAACCATCCAACTTACGACCTTGCTTGATGGTTTGTATTTAGCCCTTGCTATATATATGTGCATTTATGTTTCAGACATAAGCGCCTAAAACCAAATCAAGAAGCAAGAAAAGAGAACCGAAAAGAAATAAAATAAAAAAAGAAAGATGACTGACCCACTTCTAAAACTAGTATAAAGAGGAGGCCAAAACGGTAGGAGGGTTAGCCTCAATCATTCACCGAATAGAACACTTTAAGTAAATAACAAAATGAGCACACATATCAATAGCTAACTCTTACTGCGGCCCAAAAGCCATCCGACAAGCCCAAAAGGTGCAGCCCAAAAGTCACCAAATAAACCCAAAAGGTGTAGCCCAAAAGTCACCAAATAGCCCAAAAGGGGCAGCCCAAAAACCACCAATTCCGTATTTAAAAGTAACCACTAAGAGAGTGTTTAAAGCGCCGTTTCCAACTTGTAGCAATTCACAACAACTACTCCGTTTAAATTAACTAGAGCGTGGAATGAATTCCCAAGACAAGTAAATTTTAACCACTGCATAAAAAGTAGACAGACCGCCTCTTTTTATATCAAACTGCCTAGTCCACAATATTCACGTTTCGATTTATATGTATTAGCAGACCCAAAATTCAAATTTCAGTGAACTAAAACCATGGAAAATTTACATACGTGCCACCCCAAATCTTATATATTTATGTGCAGCTTAACTGACATTAGTAACCATTAAACCTCTCCCAAAACCCACATAAAATGGTACACTAAAAAAATGAAGCTTAGGTTCTCGGCATGTGAATATATGAGAATTGAGTGGTAAGTATATAAATTTTCCAAAGAATAGTTAAAACCAGCCTAAAAANACTCTTAAATGATATTGTCCCGTGGGGAACATCAGTTAGTGTTCTAAATATCATAATTGTTTGGAGTGGAAAGACCCTTGTCCCTAGCTGATATTATTCTACCAGCACAACAATTAACAATGTAAACATCACAATTGCATGTCGGCATAGTGGTTTGTGATATAACCATCACAATTGTTTAGGTGATAGAAAAAACTCTACGCGTGTGAGTACACTAGTGTCCCCTCATGTACTATTAGAGGGTGAACTCCTCTGAACATGCACGCACAAACATTCAAGCATTCATATATAAATTATTTTCTTTTTCATAATCTGCATTCATAATTTGCTGTGCAACTATTCATGATACATATCTCTCATTTCTTGCATGTTTTTCATATCATTCATATTTGTTATCTCATGCATATCATTTTTATCATGCCTTTCTTGCATCACGTTTATCACACATATCATACATCTCATAAATATTTTTCATGCATATCTTGAGTATCTTTTCTGTCATACATATCTTATCTATCTTACAATATGAAGAAGTTATTATAATATAAATCTAACTGAGCTAAAATATATGTAATCAACATATATTTATTTTCAAATGAAGAAGATTACTAAAATTTAGAAACATAATTGCTCACCTCGGNTCATACATCTCATAAATATTTTTCATGCATATCTTGAGTATCTTTTCTGTCGTACATATCTTTTTTATCTTACAATATGAATAAGTTATTATAATATAAATCTAACTGAGCTAAAATACATGTAATCAACATATATTTATTTTCAAATGAAGAAGATTACTAAAATTTAGAAACATAATTGCTCACCTCGGCGGTCAAGCAAAATTCCTTGTTTTTGATAATTAGCTGAAAATTGCGATAACTGTTATATTAATTTTAACAGCCTATAGAACAAAAATCAAACTTTAATATTCAAACAATTTTTGTTAATTAAATTAATTTTCTTAAGTTTGCATATGATTAATTTAACTAAAATTTATAGAGCCGCTCTACGACTAGCTTCCGCACACACGCCTGAAGCTCTCCGCCTCAAGGAAATAACATGGAATTCGTTAATATTTTAGGATTTATGAATATTTTGACTCATTAAGTTTTTTATTTCAAGAAGTAATTTTCTTACCTCAAATGGTTTCTTGGTATAACCAACCTTCTTCGATCCTACAGTAACTTCTTCCATCTTCTTGCTATCTTTGCTTACTTCTTCCTTAACCTTATGGATATTGTGCTAGAAGTCCTTACGCAAACCTACAAACCAACTTCGCTTTTGACACGACTTCATTTTTGCTACGTTAATCGAAAGCGAACAATATGCGCAATTTGTGGAAATTTTAAGTTTGAAAACATGAGGAAGAAAAAGAATGTCTAGAATATCGCTAAAGTGAGTTTTGCCCTTACCAAAAACTCCCCGGAACTGCCGCTGTGCTGGTTGCGCCAGTCGCGCAACTACAGTACCCGAGCGCCACTGTCGCTGGAGGATTGAAATATGAATGATGCGAAACTTGGGGTACATTTTAAATTGTCAAAATTTTCTACTTGATTTCTTAAAAATAAATTTTTACAGGTTGTGTGTGTGGTTTCCTCCAAACTGTGTACATGATGGGTTTCCATTCTGTATCAATTCTGGTTTTTGTGAATATCTTGCAAGTTTGGTTTTGAATTTGCTAAATTCATATAAAATCTTATAATCATGGTTTCAACCTTCATCTTGGACGCCTTAACAAAAACCGACCTGAACTTGCTTTGATCCAATCCGGTTACCAATATCAATTCTTTATGTGAGCCTTACAAGTTCCCCTACCTAATATAAGGATTATATTAGGTTTACTTTACCTGTGTTCCAAGTTCCCTATATAGGCAAACTCTTATAGTTAATTGTATCTTAAATGTCCGATGTCACTTAGGAAGACTCTCGATTAAGATCAGTGATTCTGCCTTCAAGATTTCAAATTTTAGGTTTCCAAGGTTGGACACGGAAAAGTCAAATGGGACTATAGTTAATTATATCTTAAATGTCCGATGTCACTTAGGAAGACTCTCGATTAAGATCAGTGATTCTGCCTTCAAGATTTTAAATTTTAGGTTTCCAAGGTTGGACACGGAAAAGTTAAATGGGAGTGGCTCAAATAGGATAAATTATTTTAAGGAATCCAAATGAATGAAGAGTAGAGGATATCACAAATTTGAGAAACCCTGTGACCTCCCAACTATCCTACTATTTAGCTTTATGTTTGAAATGATATTATTTAATGTTTAATCCTGCCGATTTTATTATTCAGGACCTACACTCGCACGATGTCTGATCGTGCAAATAGCCTGGGAGATAGGAGGATTTACGCCGCATCGTACGGTAAACTCAAAATCCTAAAGGTGTTAAGACTTATATTGCATAACAGGGTTGCGCAAAAGCCTAAAAGATAAGGTGAGGATTTACGTTGTGCTAAACAAAACTACCTCGAAGTCTTATGGGTTATGTTATTTATTTTACAGAAAGGTTTAGCTGATGTGCACTTATTTTGTTGCCGCGGGTCGTCATTCTTCGTCTGTTACGTCATGATCGTGCTGCCCACGAAAACTTGCTCCATGCCCCATGTAGTAGCAGTTTTAGATTTAGTGTCTTATATGTGAGCGTGCAATATTGTTATTTGGTGACTTATCGCTGTATACCTCTTAATCCAGGCTATATCTGAAAGGTTTTGTAGTTAACTTAAAGCATGCATTAACAAACTATGCTATAAGGAAGTGCAGTAAATGAAAACAATGTAAATAAAAGAAAGTAAAATGTACATTACAAAAAAATAGTTGAATGTGCAATAAAGAAAAGTAAAATGTTGTAAACCTAAAATGAACCTGTATATCTGACAGATCTGCTGCCTCCTGCAAATGGGATTAGCGTCACGAGTAGAAACGAACAAGTATAATGGGGAGTTTAGCAGGTGGAGGCGAATATGCATTTATATACAAAAGAATAAACGACAAAGTATCACATAAAAGAAAAAAATTCAAGGGAAATCATAACGGACCCGCGAAAACTCGAAGAAAACAGTGAGGAGCACATAGAAAAAACTGAAGAAAACCGTAAGCATTCAGGTCTGGGAGGACTCAGATTCGGGACTCTAGGTCAAAATCAAGATCTTGGGGCCCTAATGAAACACCATGTATGTGTGATCTAATACTAAGTAAAATGTACCCGACCTAACAACCACAGAAAGAGGTAATGCCCAAACCTGGTTTATACGACTGACCTGTGAGTTTTCAGAAAGTATTTAGGAAAGATTTCATTTTTTTTAAAAAATTTTGATTGATGATGCACTTTAAAAATATATATTTTTAAACTAATTATGAATGTATATATATATATATATATATATATATATATATATATATNATAATTTTCGTAAATTAAATTAATTTTTTTAAGTTTGCATATGATTAATTTAACTAAAATTTACAGAGCCGCTCTACGACTAGCTTCCGCACACTCGACTCAAGCTCGCCGCCTCAAGGAAATAACATGGAATTCGTTAATATTTTAGGATTTATGGATATTTTGACTCATTAAGTTTTTTATCCAAGAAGTAATTTTCTTACCTCAATTGGTTTCTTGGTATAACCAACCTTCTTCGATCCTACCGTAACTTCTTCCATCTTCTTCCTATCTTTGCTTACTTCTTCCTTAACCTTATTGATATTGTGCTAGAAGTCCTTACGCAAACCTACAAACCAACTTCGCTTTCGACACGACTTCATTTTCGCTACGTTAACCGAAAGCGAACAATATGCGCAATTTGTGGAAATTTTAAGTTTGAAAACATGAGGAAGAAAAAGAATGTCTAGAATATCGTTAAAGTGAGTTTTGCCCTTACCAAAAACTCCCCGGAACTGCCGCTGTGCTGGTTGCGCTAGTCGCGCAACTACAGTACCTGAACGTCACTGTCGCTAGAGGATTGAAATATGAATGATGCGAAACTTGGGGTACATTTTAAATTGTCAAAATTTTCTACCTGATTTCTTAAAAATAAATTTTTACAGGTTGTGTGTGTGGTTTCCTCCAAACTGTGTACATGATGGGTTTCCATTCTGTATCAATTCTGGTTTTTGTGAATATCTTGCAAGTTTGGTTTTGAATTTGCTAAATTCATATAAAATCTTATAATCATGGTTTCAACCTTCATCTTGTACGCCTTAACAAAAACCCACCTGAACTTGCTTTGATCCAATCCGGTTACCAATATCAATTTTTTATGTGAGGCTGACAAGTTCCCCTACCTAATATAAAGATTATATTGGGTTTAATTTACCTGTGTTCCAATTTTCCTATATTGACAAACTCCTATAGTTAATTATATCTTAAATGTCTGATGTTACTTAGGAAGACTCTCGATTAAGATCAGTGATTTTGCATTCAAGATTTCAAATTTTAAATTTCCAAGGTTGGACACGGAAATGTCAAATGAGACTATAGTTAATGATATCTTAAATGTCCGATGTCACTTAGGAAGACTCTCGATTAAGATCAGTGATTCTGCTTTCAAGATTTCAAATTTTAGGTTTCTAAGGTTTGATGGAAAAGTCAAATGGGAGTGGCTCAAATAGGATAAATTATTTTAAGGAATCCAAATGAATGAAGAGTAGAGGATATCACGAATTCGAGAACTCCTGTGACCTCCCAACTATCCTACTGTTTAGCTTTATGTTTGAAATGATATTATTTAATGTTTAATTTTGCCGATTTTATTATTCAGGACTTACGCTCGCACTATGTCTGATCGTGCAAATAGCCTGGGAGATAGGAGGATTTACGCCGCATCATACGGTAAACTCAGAATCCTAAAGGAGTTGGGACTTATATTGCATAACAGGGTTGCACAAAAGCCTAAAAGATAAGGTGAGGATTTACGTTGCTCTAAGCAAAACTACCTCGAAGTCTTATGGGTTATGTTTTTTATTCTACAGAAAGGTTTAGCTGATGTGCACTTATTTTGCTGCCGCAGATCGTCATTCTTCGTCTGCTACGTCATGATCGTGCTGCCCATGAAAACTTGCTCTATGCCCCATGTAGTAGCAGTTTTAGATTTAGCGTCTTATATGTGAGCGTGCAATATTGTTATTTGGTGACATATCGCTGTATACCTCTTAATCCAGGCTATATCTGAAAGGTTTTGTAGTTAACTTAAAGCATGCATAAACAAACTATGCTATAAGGAAGTGCAGTAAATGAAAACAGTGTAAATAAAAGAAAGTAAAATGTACATTACAAAAAAATAGTTGAATGTGCAATAAAGAAAAGTAAAATGTTGTAAACCTAAAATGAACATGTATATCTGACAGATCTGCTGCTCCTGCAAATGGGATTAGCGTCACAAGTACAAACGAACAAGTATAGTGGGGAGTTTAGCAGGTGGAGGCGAATATGCATTTATAGACAAAAGAATAAACGACAAAGTATCACATGAAAGAAAAAACTCAAGGGAAATCACAACGGACCCACAAAAACTCGAAAAAAACAGTGAGGAACACAGAAAAAATTGAAGAAAACCGTAAGCATTCAGGTCTGGGAGGACTCAGAATCGGGACTTTAGGTCAAAATTAAGACCTTGGGGCCCTAATGAAACACCATGTATGTGTGATCTAACATTAAGTA
Source organism: Phalaenopsis hybrid cultivar (assembly GCA_002079205.1). NCBI lineage: Eukaryota > Viridiplantae > Streptophyta > Magnoliopsida > Asparagales > Orchidaceae > Phalaenopsis > Phalaenopsis hybrid cultivar. Next base: position 444,717 of record JXCR01148413.1, read on the forward strand.
AAATGTACCCGACCTAACAACCACAGAAAGAGGTAATTCCCACACCTGGTTTATACGACTGACCTATGAGTTTTCAGAAAGTATTTAAGAAAGATTTCATTTTTTTTAAGAAATTTTGATTGGTGATGCACTTCAAATATATATATATTTTTAAACTAATTATGAATGTATATATATATATATATATATATATATACTTATTTATAGGAAATTTTCATACCTTAAAAAGTGAATGAGTTAGTCATATTGTCAGGTTGGAACTTCCAACTATCTGTAAAAGCAAGGGGTAACTCCTTACTGATGCGGTACTGCCAATCGTTCACTCATGGTCACTGAGTTATGATTGTGGTAGGACTTCTCACACATATCTAGATGATTTTCACATCATTGTCCTAAACCCCGAAACCATCCAACTTACGACCTTGCTTGATGGTTTGTATTTAGCCCTTGCTATATATATGTGCATTTATGTTTCAGACATAAGCGCCTAAAACCAAATCAAGAAGCAAGAAAAGAGAACCGAAAAGAAATAAAATAAAAAAAGAAAGATGACTGACCCACTTCTAAAACTAGTATAAAGAGGNTTAAGGGATAACTTTACTATGCGGTACTGCCAATCCTTCATCCCTTCAAGGTCATTGAGTTAGAATTGTGCTAGGACTTCCCACACATATCTAAATGATTTTCACATCATTGTCCTAAACCCCGAAATCATCCAACTTACTGCATTGCTTGATGGTTCGTATATAGTTAGTGCTATATATGCGCGCTTATGTTTCAGACATAAACACCTAAAACCAAATGAAGTAGCAAGGAAAGAGAACCGAAAAGAAATAAAATAAAAAAAAGAAAGAGGACTGACCCACCTCTAAAATTAGTATAAAGAGGAGACCAAAACGGTAGAAGGGTTAGGCTCAAATATTCACCCACTAGAACACTTCAAGTAAATAACAAAATGAGCACACTTATCAATAGCTAACTCTTACTGCAGCCCAAAAATCATCCGACAAGCCCAAAACGTGCAACCCAAAAGTCACCAAATAAACCCAAAAGGTGTAGCCCAAAAGTCACCAAATAGCTCAAAGGGGGCAGCCCAACAACCACCAATTCCATATTTAAAAGTAACCACTAAGAGAGTGTTTAAAGCCCCGTTTCCAACTTATAGCAATTCACAACAACTACTCCGTTTAAATTAACTAGAGCGTGGAATGAATTCCCAAGACAAGTAAATTTTAACCACTGCATAAAAGGTAGACAGACCGCCTCTTTTTATATCAAACTGCCTAGTCCACAATATTCACGTCTCGATTTATATGTATTAGCTGACCCAAAATTCAAATTTCAGTGAACTAAAACCATGGAAAATTTACATACGTGCCACCCCAAATCTTATATATTTATGTGCAGCTTAATTGACATTAGTAACGATTAAATCTCTCCCAAAACCCACATTCGTGCAGGGTAAAATGGTACACAAAAAAATGAAGCTTAGGTGCTGGGCATGTGAATATATGAGAATTGAGCGGTAAGTATGTAAATTTTCCAAAGAACAGTTAAGACCGGCCTAAAAATTATGTTCCTGTTTTAAAAATGAACTAACTTAAAACAAAGATAAATATAAACAATAGAGATATAGGTGGAATTCATAGTGCTTCAAACAATTGAAATAAGCAGACATCCCTTCCTAAAAAGAAAAAAAAAATAGACTACAGAAAGACAGTCTTTCAAAACAGTCCCATCCTGTGTATGTATTTCTTTGGATTATACATAGGAAGAAAGCTAATCAGCACTATGCCTCCTAACATTAAGCATTCCATATTCAAGAAAATGTAAACATGAGAGAAGGAGGCTATGCAAATATATTAGAATCACTTGTTATGCATCCCATTTCTCCAATTATTAAAATGGCCACGACCATCTGATAGTAACCAGTTGGCAAAAATTCAAGATCAACCAAACATGGGTTTACATGAATATCGGTTCCAGCCGGCTTGTAGCATATGGGTAAAAAAGGAATCCAAAGAATAGCAAATTTAGGCATCGCAGAAATCAGCAAAATATGTTGCTGATGCTGAGAGAAATAAATAAAAAAAAGGCGTACATGTCACTAGCAACACACCCATTGACGAAGAAAAGTTTTAATGCTTTTATGTGAAGCCTTAACCTCAATCCTGGAGTGTTCAAAACCTCATTTATCCTTCATTTGCAAAGACCAAGCGTAGTAAAATAAGAGGCTCAAACAGATCAGGTGGAGTACAATAAAATAAGAGACGCAAGTAAACCTCTATGAAAACTTAGTTGCAGCAAGGATATCGAGCAAAACATTTGAACTACTGAGAAACCCACAACGGTATCGAGCAGCCGAGCAAGGAGTATCGGACAAACCAAGAAGACAGAGCTCTTAAGGGAGAGGAAAGAATTACCACTTGAAGCCAAGCCTAAAGAAAAGTGCAGGAATAACCCCAAAGAAATTTCAGCAGCACCTCCCCTCGCCAAAAATTTCAGCCAACCTCTAAACCTTGCCCTAGGTATGGCTTTTATAGGCAAGAAAGGAAGACACCACCAACTACCAGCCCCAATGTGGTCGAATGAGATGATGGGAGAGGAGGAACATTTAGGGAGAAAGAACAGTCGTCCTTGGGGAGAGGAAGGGTCGGCCAGGTGAAGCATCACGATTGTAGAGCTGATCGGTTGAGCGGCTTGCGAAGAAGAGGAGTCGGGCTGGGGGATCGCAAGTTAGGGCACGTCCGAGTGTGGTCAATCGTGGGAGAGGAAGAAGATCAGGCTCGGCTGGCTCGCAAGAGAATGGGGGAGGCGAGGGTCTCGCGAACGAGAGGCGGGAATCATCTGGTGCGTGAGTTAGGTTAGGGATTTAGGAGGAAAAATGAAATGTTTTCTTTTTTATTATTAAATTTATAATATTTAATATTAAAATCTCTCAATTTGCGCACGTTTCACTTGTGCATGATATCATAGCAAAATGGATGCCCTCCCTAGCTAACATGGACATTCCAAACATGCCGGCGCAGTCCGTTTTGTCATCCGGGGTTGTTTAGATAACTTCGTCGATGATCGGGTTAAAAATGGGTCAAATTCGATTTTCTTTAAATTTTTGGTCCGTGATCGATCGTTTTCAAAGATTGATTTAAGTTCTGATTAATTGTGAAGCCTTTACAAATGTAAGTGACGCGAGTTATGATATTTGTATGTGTCCGCTGTTCGAATTGTGACATTTGTGTGCACGAATGTACTAAAGTCATTTTGGGTGTCCTAAGGCTCTTATACCCTTTAGGACCTCTACTCGGGCCCCGATGGTTGGTTTTAGTCACTTAACCCAGTGGTGATGGTACATGATCTTAGTCACTCAAACAGGTGGTGACGGCTCAAAATCATAACCACTGGACCAAATGGGGATGACTTGGGACCACCATTGTGAGGCTTTGCAAAATGGTTAAGAGATGGTTTGATTTTCTAAATGGTGTGGGTTCTGTCACTAGTCCTCTAAGATAGTCGATAAGAAAGTCCTATGGCTAGATTCTAGGCTCTAGAAGAAAGAGCAAGAAAGACCTCAAAAATGAGGTCAACAATTGCATCATTGAAAAAAAATTAAATTTTTGTGGTAAATATTTGCTTAAGAGTATAATTTTAATCGACCTTAGCTAACAAAACTTCAGGCCTTAATAAATTCACCCATAATTTAAAACTTAAATGAAGGAGGTTGAGATGTTGGAGAAAAATATGAGCTTCATCTAATATTGTATATGATAATATCATTTTGTGAGCATCATGAGTGTAACTGCGACTTTTAGTGTGCTATTTTATAGCAGAATCTTGTAGGCAAAGGACATAAGTGATGTCTTTATTGGCCTGAGTGATTTAAGAGTTTTCATAGAGTCATGGCATGAGTGACGTCTTTATTTTTTTAGTGTATCTTGTCTTTATTTTGGTTGTTTTTTTTTGGTCTCAAATTATTTTCTTGGCTGTTCTAGCGGAATCCTTTCCAATCCCACACCCCTCTTCTTCCGTATCACTTACTCAATTCATAAGCTTGAGATAATATGANTTTTAGGACCTCTACTCGGGCCCCGATGTGTTGGTTCTAGCCACTTAACCCAGTGGTGATGGTACATGATCTTAGTCACTCCAAGAGGTGGTGACATCTCGAAATCATAACCACTCGACCAAATGGGGATGACTTGGGACCACCATTGTGAGGCTTCGCAAAATAGTTAAGAGATGGTTCGAGTTTCTAAATGTTGTGGGTTTCGTTACTAGTTCTCTTAGATAGTCGATAAGAAAGTCCTATGACTAGATCCTAGGCTCTAGAAGAAAGAGTAAGAAAGACCTAAAAAATGAGGTCAACAATTGCATCATTGAAAAAAATTAAATTTTTGTGGTTAATATTTGTTTAAGAGTTCAATTTTAATCGACCTTAGCTAACAAAACTTTAGGCCTTAATAAATTCACCCATAATTTAAAACTTAAATGAAGGAGTTTGAGATGTTAGAGAAAAATATGAGCTTCATCTAATATTGTATATGATAATATCATTTTGTGAGCATCATGCGTGTAACTGCGACTTTTAGTGTGCTATTTTATAGCAGAATCTTGTGGACAAAGGACTTAAGTGATGTCTTTATTGGCCTGAGTGATTTAAGCGTTTTCATAGAGTCATGGCATGAGTGACGTCTTTATTTTATTAGTGTATCTCATCTTTATTTTGGTTGTTTTTTTTATCTCGAATTATTTTCTTGGCTGTTCTAGTGGAATCCTTTCCAATCCCACACCCCTCTTCTTCCGTATCACTTACTCAATTCATAAGCTTGAGATAATATGATATTAACTTGCTACTTTTTGATAGATCTTTTGCTTCTTAGTTCTAGATCAGTAGAAAATTTTATACTGCTTCCTGTTTTCCTTCTTTCTGCTTTCAATGAAGGTTTTCTGATCAATTTTTTTTTTTTTTATTTGAAATGTATCCCATTCTGTAGTTTATGTTTAGGCTGCTTAATCATTGCTACTTTGGATTGTTTTCAATCAGTTTTAAGTGGCAATTTCATTAGATTGTTGACAAGATGATTTCATCCTCAGTTTTCGAAATTATTTTTACTCTTCTAATCCTTTCTCTGGTGAAGCACTTCTCAGTTGGTAACAGGAATTCTTTGTGAANATGGCAATTTCATTAGATTGTTGACAAGATGATTTCATCCTCAGTTTTCGAAATTATTCTCTCTTTTAATCCTTTCTCTGGTGAAGCACTTCTCAGTTGGTAACAGGAATTCTTTGTGAATGTTGACCTCAGCCTTTTATAAATTATTATAATTTGACAATAAAATGTGTATGATTTTCACATGCTTATAGATAGTAATAATTATAGTTAATAAAAGTAATTGCAGATCTTGATGGAGAGCTATGATCGTTTTTTGGAGTTTGTTAAAAGGAGCAATGCCATAAGCCCAGCTGTTACAATGGAAACTGCGACTGCATTGCAGGTAATCATTTTTGTGGTTAATTTAATTGATGATTAGCTTTTGTCTCCGCTGCTCTGCTATATGTTCTTCTTCGGCTTTTCTTCCTTGTACTGAATGCGCTTTCTTGTTTCTACATGTACACTTGATAATATTACTTTTGTTACTGAGAGCAGATGAAGATAGAGCAAGTAACCCGAAAAGCACAGGAACAAATTCAAATGGTATTGGAAGAGAAGTGCAGGTTCTTCATATTATGCAGTTTTTTTATTATTTTTTGTTTGCTTTTGAGCATTTAGTATGATGGATTACAATATTAGGTACAATTGAGTCTCATGTTCTTTTTTGCTATTTCTAAATTAATATACATTTCATTCCCATTTTTTTTGTGAGGCAACTTTGATTCTTTATGTTTACTTTTGTATCGTCTGTGTAAATTTGAAGAAAAGTGCCCTGCTGGATAAAGAAATTTATAATTTCTAGTCTTTGAATTCTTTGTCTAATGATCGTGTCATCTTTAGCTTGTAGTGTAAAAACCATTACATCCATCCTGAAATCTTCTGTTATTTTGCTCCATAAAATTCATAGGCATGCTAGTTAAGTGGGTCTTTATGAAGATTAAAGAATTGAAGTCGTTGAAATTCAGAATAATGCGGGATAAAACAAATTAATTTTATTGATATAGAAGGGGGATAAATAACCCTTATGTAAATCCTATAATAGAAAAAAATCATAAAAAGAAAATAACATGAAAGAAAAGATATATCACCTATTATCTTCAATTAATCAATTCATATTAATTATTTGGAATTGAAAGAAACAACATAAAAATGAAAGCCTAAAATGGGAATGAAAATAAATCCAATCTAAGAAAATAAAATCTAAAATAAGAAAGAAAATAAAATTATATTAGGAAATTAATCTATTTCTCGTAACTTCTAACATGAATAATATATTTCCTAATATTACTTCTAGTACTCCCTCAAGTTGAAACATGGCTGAAAATCATATTTAACTTAGATTTGAAAACATAAAAAAATGGTCGAAGTTCTTCTGATATATAACTTAAAATTTTTATCCTGTACTATGGTTGTCTTTGACTGCAGTTCCTGCAGTGTAGGCAGGAGGAAGACTCTCATAGGTATTGTTGCAGGGGAGTTTGTAGGAAAAGAGACAAGCTGTAGGAAAAACTAACTTCTAGTTGACAACAGCTGTCTTTGACTACATTTCCCGTAGTGTCTGTATGTAGGAAAAAAGGCTCATTCACGTAATGCTACAGGGCAGTTTGCAGGGAAGTAGACAACCTGCAGGAAAAGATGACTTCCAGTTGACTGCAATTGTCTTTGACTGCAGCTCCTGCACTGACTGTAGGTAGGCAGAAGTCTCCTACAAGTAATGCTGCAGGAGAGTTTGTAGGAAAGTAGACAATCAATAGGAAAAACTTCAGGTTTTGACCTGCAAAAAAAGGAAAAACTTCAAGGTAGGCCTTACTACAAGAGAAGATACGGAGGAGGGCCTTATATAGAAAAAAAATCTGGATGAGAACTTGCTACAGAAAAAGTTTGGAGGAGGGTCTATGACAGGAAAGATTCTGGAGGAGGGTCTAATGCAGGAAAATCTTCTGAGAAATTTCTGCTATTGAGAAAAACTCTGTAGGAGTTGTTGTAGGGAAAACTTTTTGGAGGGTCTGTTGAAAGGAAAATCTTCAGAGGAGGGTCTCCTGCAGGAAAGATTCGGGATGAAGAACATCATGGACAGCAACGACAAGAGATCGTGTCCATGTGTAGCAAATTTTTTCAATCACACTATGAACCTTATTCTTAAGTTATCCTTGGCATTGGAAAGTGTCTGCTCTGGAGCACCCTTGCTGACATGGTGCCAATGATTTTGAGCATCAATGTCTGTTATAGTAATCATCTTGTCAACATGATTAAAAGGAAGGAAGTGGACCTTGATGATGCCAGCCCTTGCCTCTTTAGGATCTGCAAGCATCCCAACCATGGCAGCATCCATGGCATCCTTGTTTTCAGTCCTTGATGCCCTTGCAACATATAGAAGAACATCTTCCTTGCTAACACCCTTAGCAAAAAATCTCAACAAGATTTTTATCAATATTCAACTTGTTAAGAGTTATCGCTCCAAAGCACATCCATGCCAACCATCTCCTCAATTGTAGTCATCCTTTTTGTAATTGGACCTTGTTGTGATGACCGATGAGATCCAATAGCGATAGTGACTGACAAGACAGTGGGCATGGTGATTGGGATGCCTCCAAACAAGTAGACAAGCAGGTTGTCAATCCCATTTGTTGTTGCGATGCTGGATAGGATACATGACTATAATCTCTACAAGCATGCCAAAGGCGATGGAGCAGATGTAGAAATTCCCAATGGCAGGGAGAACCTGCTGGAAGTGGCCAACTTGGTTGGCGCTGTCAAAAAGGTGGGCAGCTTTGCCAAAGAATGTATGGACGTTAGTGGCAATGACAACTGCTTTAAGCTTCTCCTGTTTGCAAATATAACCAGAGAGGACCTCGGGACCTCATTGCCAGGGTTCTTAGTCAATGGAAGAGATTAGCAGTTAGAGCAGGCTGGTCAATCCTGAAGGGACCTCTCTTGAGAAGCCGAGCATCAACTAGGATAATGTCTCTGAGCTTGATACTAATGATATCTCCGAGACAAGGATGGAAGCATCCTCCTCAGACCACCTACCATCTCTCAGGACCTTAGTTTTAGGAGCGACGGGCCATAAGGGCGGCGACAACGTTAACAACGTTGCTCTTTTCGATAAATGAAATGGTGCAGTTAATCTCTAGAATGATGAAAATTCCATATAAGTCCTGCCAGTCAGGGTTCTCTCTCGCTTCGATGGCTATGATGGCAGCCGTCTCCATCACCTAAGAGAGGGGATTCCACATAAAGCCAAGAAACTTGAGAATCTCGCTTTCCGTTTTCTCTTAGATTCTGTTGGGGTTGAAGATCTGGAGCCGGTTGGCTCCCATCTCTCACGTAAGACTTTCTTGGTACAGTTCAACTGCTCAAAAATCTCCTCCACGGTAATCCTCTCCAAATAAAGTGTCTCGTTCTTGATCTCCTTAAGTCTTAAGCCCTTATTTTCCGTCATCTCACCCTTATCCTCCTCGCACCAGCCAACTAAAAACTAATAATTTCTCAAAAAGATGGGAGCTGAAAAGAATCGCGGACCCTGGAATCCCTATCTCCTAAATGCTATCTAATCACCCTCTCTCCAGGAAGCAGAAGAAGAATGGGGGAGATAGGTTGATAAAGGAAGGGCCTGCAGCACGACAAAGTCTGTTGGCTGTAGGGAATGTGAAGTTTTCCGGTGGTATGAAACTTTAGAGTTTTTCTACGGCTCTGATACCATGTTGAAATTCAGAAAAATGTGAAATAAAGCAGAATAATTTGATTGATATGACAGGGGGTATAAATAACCTTTACATGAATTCTAGAATAGGAAAGACAATAAACAGGAAATAACATGAAAGGAAATATATATTACCTATTATCTCCAATTAACCAATTCATATTAATTATTTGGAGATTAAGGAAACAACATAAAATAGGAAAACCTAAAATAGGAAAAGAAATAAATCCAATCTAAGAAAATAAATTTGAAATAGGAAAGGGAATAAAATTATATTAGGAAAGAAATCTAATCCTTATAACTTCTAAGAATAAATTTGTTTCCTAATAGAACTTCTAACAGAAGCTTATGACTTTCTTTTTACTTGGCATTCCTGAAAATGTCCTATTTTCATGATCAGAAGGTGATAAATCTATAGAGCATTTGGGAATAATTTAAGTTGTTGTATATTGGAAAGTTTAGCAAAAAAAGTAGCATATGGGCTGCAATGGATAGAAGAGTTAATGATAAATATAGTTAAGTGAGTAGAGTGAGTTATAGTTTGAGTTAATTTTCTCTAGGGACTTCAAGTTGTGATATCATGGTGCGGTTAGTTTTTGTGCTCTTCAAGGTGGACTAGAAAATAATTTGAGAAACATATTTTGAAAATTAGAAGAATGAACTATGTTTACTTGAGAAGGAGGATATTTATTTGGGGTGATTTTTATTATTGTATATGTTTTAGTATACTAGTTAATGATAATAAGATTCATGATGGGTACATAATAGGAGATATGAATGTAATTGGAGAAGTTGTGCTGGATTTTTTGGTAGTATATGATCTTTATAGCAGTTTTATTATGGAAATTCTACAGCCTTGTTGAAAACCTCTATAACAATGACAACTTTTCAGAAAACCAGCACAGAAACGTCAAAGCCTGCAGAGAACATATCTTCAATTCCGGAATTCCCTTTCATGACCATCCAACTGAATTACAGCTTTCCATCCTTTCTAGGAATCCTGCCAGCTTCAGTGATGCACTTGTCAACCTTGCATATCTAAAAAATCCATTTCTGGATATTCTGCCAGCAGCTTAATCTTGGAAGACCTAAAATTTACATTTGCTAATGATTGCAATTTTCCAAGTTTTCCTACTAATCTTATATATATTCCCTTATCTACAGAGAGGCTTTCTTCTCACTTATTTGACTTCTGGTTGGATTCCATTGGAGTATTAATAGGCCTGGATCAAATCATCTCGATCTCCTTAAGTAGAACTAGGATGTATTCTCACTTTGCTATAACTATGCTTTTTTTGGACCTTGCTACCTCGTACCTAGAAAATATATAATGGTTTTTAGGTGTTTGATTTCAAACTGAGTGCCAAGCATTTCTTTGATCTTGAGAATCTTTATTCTTCATCCCCAATAAGAATCATATCATCCACATATACTAACAATGCAACAATCTTACCTAGCAGAGTGTGTTTTACAAATAGAGCATGATCAACTTGATCTTAAGAATACTTATTTGATCTCATAGTTTTAACAAACCTTTCAAACCACGCTTCTCGTGATTGCTTATGCCTCCTAGCGATAACTCCATATATACTTCTTTCAGATCCTCATTCAGAAAGATATTTTCTATGTCAAGTTGATGAAGTTTTCATTCGTTGTTATTTGCTATTAAGAGAACTCTAATAGTGTTAATTTTAACAACTGGTGCACAGGTATCTCGTGATTCCATATGTTTGGGTGAAATTTTTTGCAACAAGTCAGAATTTGAATCTCTCAATATCCTTATCAACTTTTTATTTGATTTTGAACACCTATTTACACCCAATCAACTTCCTATCCTTAAGAAGTTTAGTAAGAATGTCATTATGCTCTCTTCTCTCCCGACTTCAATAAAGGCTTCAAGGGTAGATGGTAGAGGCTTTGTTCTTAAGATCCTTCGTATCACCTCATCCAATTTCTAAGTTGGTCTTACTCGGAATTTGATTGTTCTTTTTTTTTCGATGATGGATTTGAACATCACGGTATTATGTCTTAAACATACGCAATTTTAGCCAATATTTTGTTATGGTGTTGAAGTATTGGGTGGCACTTAGCTCTCTTATAGGAATTTCATGAAGTTTAGTTTCAATCTCTAATAACCCTGCGGTGCTCTCAATAATGGATTATGTTTCTCTTGGAGCCTTCCATATTTCTTTGGCAATTTTGTAGGGCAAAAAATTTTCTCCAATTTCAGTTTCCATCAATTTGAGTAGCCAAGACATAACTATATGATCTCGATTCTTTCATGTGGGGTTGTTGGGGTCAGTGATTTTAGGAATTGTGCCTTTTCCCGTGTGATGTTCCTCTTTCCCTTTATCATAAATGTACATAAAAATTGATTGGGATCATTGGTAGTTATGACATTAAGTTTATGGTAATAAAGTTTGAGAATTAAGGAGCTGCCTGGACAAAATCCCTCGTCTCTGATTCAAAATTAACCTGCACAATAGAACGTGACGTCTTTATGCCGTACTTGGTCATCAACCAATTTGTCTATCTTAAGATAGTTTCTCAAGAACATTTGCCTTAGACTCGATTGAGAATATTTGTCCATCATATAAGTAGTAAATTGAGCTTAGAAAATTATTAAATGTTATATGTTTTTTTTTTCATTAGTAAAGCTATTAATTATAAGATTATAATTGGCGCTATGAGAAGAACATAACTAATAAAGCATTAACAAAATAAAATTGTTTACAAAAAAATGTGTTCGAATAACATATTTAAAGTATTTATGAAGTTTACACTTAAGATAACCAAGATATATCAATTAATGATTATCCGTAATATCCATGCATTATGCCTAACACATACTAGTTTAAATAAATTGAGATAGAGGAAGAAAATCTAATTATGATGCTTAGAATGTAATAGAGTAGAAATTTTGTAAAAATCAATAAAACCCAAGCAGCTTGGATCTCTTAAAGATATCCTTTTTCTTGGCAAAGATCTGAGGTCTCAAGTTCTTTAGGGAAGGTCATAAAAAATGTAAAACCTATGAAATGAAATCTTTAAAAAATTAAAAATATTTGTAGCTTTAATACTTGGACTTGTTAAACAATTTGTTGTAGAAGTTGCCATAGCCCTTGGTAAGTGAAATTTCATGCTAAATCATAAACAACCTTCTTAGCTTACTTAACATATAAGACCTAACATGAGTATAGATGGAGTAATCCTGAAGCCGAACTGGATATTTCTTTGTGATTGGAATGTGAACCTATCTTAATATTAATGGGCAGATGCCTTAGACTCGATTGAGAATATTTGTCTCTCTTCCCCTTTCTATCTCTCACATAATAAAAAGAGAGTAGAGAGAGAAATGGAGATAGTGACCCCTGGCAAATGCTTCAACACTCGGGTGGATTATGCAAGTGCATATTCAAAGTAATATCAGATTTAATTTTGAGTCCGGATTGTCAATTCCATAGAAAAATGAAGACATGGAGATAGTGACTACTGACAAATGCTTCAACACTTATGCGGATTATGCAAGTGCACTTTCAAAGTAATTTAGATTTATTTATTTATTTATTTTATTCTTTTTTTATAACATCTTATGGTGTCGTATTCTCCCACTATTGGCTCTGCTAGGGTTTCGACTCATGGCGAATCCTAGCAACTGTTATGGCTTTTTGCATCAGATCCTTGCCGCGTCTTCTTCACCTCATTGCGTCTTCTCCGTCGTCTTCGGCTTGCGTCGTTACTGTGCTTCGTTCTGCGTCTCGCTGTTTTGATTTCGATGTCGACAGCTTTACACATATGCGTCTGCGTTATTTTTGCCTTGTCTTTTTTGAAGCCGACAGTTGTATCACATTCGCCTCTCCCTGCATCCGTGTTTTTTAGGGCTTTGCAGTAGGAGGCGCCGAAAGCTTCGTTTTCTTTCGCACATCAGATCTTCTAGCAGATTTTTGCTCTGATGGCGCTCCTGAACATGAGAAAGCCTCCTTTGCCCACGAGGCGGGTAATTCTTAGGTAGAGTCGGCGTTTGTCTTCCCCTCAAGCTATAAGGATTGTCTTGATGGTACAGTTGATTGTCATTTTCTTATGAAGGCAAGTAGAAAAGGTGGGAAAACATTAATCTTTTTCTCTGACTTAAAACTTTCAAACCTAACTTAGAAATTCAAGTTTGCTTTTATTAAAAAATTTCATTGAAGACACTCACCTATGGAAGTTATCAGAAAGAGTGTTGATGATCTCAAACTAGTAGTCAAGTGGAACGTGAGACTCATGGATGAGAGACGTGTGTTTATTTAATTAACCATGGATGAAGACTATACACAGATTTTCTCCAAAAAATATCTTAATATTGCAGGTAAGTCAATGAAGTTACTCATGTGGTTTCTTGATTTTGACCCAAATTATGAAACTTCCACTGTACCGGTATGGTTTAGTCTACCTGGTCTCAAGCTACACTTTTTTAATCATCAGATTTTGTATTCTGTTGGTGCCATACTTGGGGTCCCTATAAAGCTGGATCTACCCACTTTCAATCTAACTTGACATTGTGTCCAGAATACTTATGCAAGGGAATATTACTTTTCCACAAGTGAATAAGAAAGGGTCTAACCCACCGCTCATAATGAATATCGATAACAAATCTTCATGGAACACAAACCTCCTTATTGTACCCATTGTAAGATGTTTGGACATACCCTTGATAAATGCCACAAGCTCCATCCTAATTTGAAACCTAAAATTCAAGTGAATAAGAAAGGGTCTAACCCCATTGCTCTGGACATATCTGTTCCACCTGGGGAGGAAAGTGCCACATGATAGGATTTGTTGGCTGACCTAATTGCTTCTGTGGACCCCCCTTGACAATAATGTTACTGTTTCTTCTTTTTATGTGATGCTGGATGGCTCTACTAGATAACCTACACCTTCAAACCTTATTGAAACCAATATTAAAGGATGCTTACCTACAAAGGATAGTGTTCGGACTGATAATCAAGAAAACCTTGCAGCTTCCTATCTTCAGGAAGTATCCGGTGTAGATGCGACAACTCATACTTAACATATACTAAAAAACCGTTGTGGGTGCAAAAATTGACAATCCTTCTGTTACAGCTCTAGCACCTCATCTGAATGATCAATCTTCGGATGTGAAATGACAGGTTTAGACTTCCACGAGGAAGAAGAAAAATGGAGATATACTTGAGCTAAGCTAAGGAATCTAATGGATGATACTTTGGTTACTTCTAGTAATGGGACGCACCTCACCAACTTGTTAGTTTTCTCCCTTCCGACAATTAGAGGCAGAGTCAGGACTAAATTGGTCGTCCCTAACTACTTCCGTGTCATGGTGGTTCGGGTTTTTTTTATTTTATATGTACCATTTTTTTGAGTTTTTTTTTGTGTTGTACTGTGTTGGTTGGGTGCATACTTTTGGACCTACTCATACATCCTCTGTATCCTTCTCTCTTTAATATATTATCCCTTGTTTTTTTTTTAATAGTGCACCCCAATTGCCTGAATGCACTTCAAACAAACCTGATGATAGCCAACATGAGGAGGGAATCACCACAAGACAAGAGTTGGTGTCTGCCCCTGAGAATCCTTCTCCCGACCATACTACAACGGATAATGTTCGGACAGAAAATCAGGATAGCCTCGCAGCTCTTATTCAGGAAGCATCAGGTGCAATGGTGACAATTCAAAATTCACAATTCACATACACTGGAGCCAATCGCTGTAGCAACGATTGTTTTTTCTTCTACTGCGATTCTAATATCTAATTAAACTGAGGATCACATGAGTCAAACTTCTGATGAAGAATGACAGGTTTACGCTTCTCGACGAAAGAAGAAAGCTGGGGGCACACTCTAATTTGGAAACTTAATGGATGATACTTTGGTTACTCCTGCCAATGACGCAACACTTCAAAGTTTGTTATCTGGCTCCGCTCCTAAAACTAGAGGAAGAGACATGACTAAACTGGCTCGTCCCTAACTACTTGTTTTCTGCAAATTTTAATTTTTTGAGTCTATCTGTATTTTTTTAGTTGGCGTATTACTGTACTTGGTATCGTATGGGTAGGGTGCCTCTATTGGGCTCTCTCATACAACCTTTATGTATCTTCTGTATTTCAATAAAATCAGACCTTGGGCTTTTTCAACACACACACACACACACGCACACACACACACACATATAAGGAAAAGAACTGTTCTTTATTTACAAACTTACTAAATATATTTATACTAAATTAGTAAATGAAAAAAAATATGAAAAAAATGAAGACAATAAAACTAAACAAGGGGTTTCCAAAGTAGTCTCCAATCAAATCCTCTTTAATTTCTTTGGCAACCGACCGGTCCACCATAGCAATGAGCCGAACTACTCAGTTTTCTACAATACTCAACAATGAGACGAAACATGCTTTATGTTATAAGATCATTAAGTAATATAGCCCGTTCCATCTAATCAAATCATTCTTCATGGATCGTCATTGAACTCATCACTATCAAATTACTTTTATTATACTAGGGAATCCAATTAATTATGTTTTACAATCTGAGATTTATCATAAATTTATAACCTTCGAATGTTTTTTAATCATAGGTAAGGCTTAACAAATCAAACTAACAGATTACCGAAAATAATGCCAAAGCTGTATTGAGGAAATTGTGTTGATCATTACTAAAACAATTTTTACCTTCGGATCTCTTGTATGTGAACTTGATCTTCCTCCCCCTAAGTTATCTTGGATGTAAATCCTTTTATAACTAATCATATTTATGGGTGATTACTCTAAATAGTTGATATGATAATTGTCTATAAAATATGTCAAATAACTGATTGTGAACTTTTAATTATATAACTAACCTAAAAGTTAGTGATAGAACAATTAGTCATGTTTCACCCTCATCCTGAACATAGGTTTGATAGATGACCTGCAGTTGGGAATGGAAATGGAAAACAATCAAATATGATTGCTTAGGGTGATAGCCGGAAACATCTGTAAGACTCCCCAACTATCATTGCTTCTATAATTCTCGAGGCGCTCACGAAGACTAGCCTACATCCATTCTGGGAGCAGCGGGATGCTAGCCGAATCTCCACTTCTATCCATTCTTTTTGATTGGCATCCTCCCCCTCCCAGGTGGATTAACGTGAACGTTCACAGGGATCTTCTACCCTTTGGACTTGCGGCCATAGGAGCCATTCTTTGTGATGAGCTAGGCATTTGTATCATTGCAACTGGACAGCATTTCCAACACTGGGATAGCGCGCGAGTTGAGCTACAAGCCATCCGATCACTCCGGCATGCTTGTCTACCATGGATGTTTGAATGTGAAGGTCTCATTATACAATGTGACAAAGCTAATGCAATGCATTTTTTGTGATCAAACATGAAGAAGTAGCTTTGGCATAACAAAAAACAACATGCACAAGAATTCGGGTTTCTCACCTCGTTTAAACAAGTCATTTTTTGTCAAATTACTAGACGTTGTGATAGGGCCGCTGATTTTTTTGCCATGTGTACCCTTTGCAGTTATTTTGTTTTGATGCATGTAGATGACAATAGAGAACTTTCTACTATACTTGTAAATGACAAGTTTTTTTTTGTACACCATAGATGCATTTATGCATATTTTTGTGTTTTTTTGATATATTAATGGAACTGCATATTTAACGAAAACATTAGACTTCATTGTAGTAATGGGAGCCAGTACATAGGTTATTTAACCATCCATTAATGTCTTTGCATTAGTCTAGCGAACTAAACGAATCTAGAATCATTTTTGAGAAACTGGAAAAATGATAACTAGAGAAATCTAATCATTTGTTGGGCAAGTCTTTCAGGGCCTATATGTAATTTAACCTATAGATTTCTGGTGCTAAATTAGATTCCTGAATTCCTACTCTTTGCTGAAATGACATCGAGGAACACATCAATTGGTTTCATGACTGACTTCAGCTTTTCAGTTCATTTTTTGCAATGAGAACATAATGCTTATTACCAAATGTCTGCTATAATATACTTATTTACCTAAATTTCTAATTATTATGAATGTTGAGCGTGTATAGAAAATTATAGCTTGCTTTCCGTTTGCCTGCTAATAGATTATGTTCCAGGTTTTCTCTTGATGTTGATTTTGATGCACCAAAAGTCAGAATTCCAATGAGGTCCTGCCAATCTTCATCCTGGAGCAGCCAGTTTCTTCTGGATTTTGGTCATTTCACGTTGCATACTAGGGTAACATCTTTTGTCCAAATATTTTAAACTTGGTAAATAATGTTTTTTGGGAATGCTAATTGTTTTGGAAAGAAACTGAATAAAGAGGTTTTGAATTTTTTTGTTTGTTGAGGAATCTGTTGCGATTTCATAAAGGTAGATTGCATTTTGTACCTTTATTAGGCCCTTGGAGTTAATTTGGTCATCCAATTTTTCGATAAGGATGGTAAACTTGTTCCTCTATTTAAAAAGATGTGTTTTGAACCTTCTAATCAATTCCATAAATCTTGTGTAAAATCGAAGTGGCAGGCAAATACTTGTGGGAACCAATGTGGTCCGTGTTCGTATCTTTTTTTTCTAGCCCAACTTAACTGAAATTCTTGCACAATATAAATGTGACTAATCATGTAAAATCATTTGAATATTATTATGTTTATTTGATATTTTAGAATATTTTAATGGATAGACATTATTTATTTCTGATTATTCTTATTTCTTTTGATTCCCTTACTTTTCTATTATATTTTGTTTTATTTATTTTCCTTTTTTATTATATCCTAAGTTTATTTTTTTCCTTTCTCGTTGATCCTGTAACGGATATATATACCCCTTTTTGTATCAATAAAATGTATTTTAATTCTTTTCTAACTTGATTTCAGAGCGATGACCTTAACCTAACTGCTAGTATCTATCTGCAGCCGTTAGGTAGCTGCCGATGCTTCTGCTCCCTATCCATGTTTCTGCTTTGTTTTAGGATCTTGCATCCATGGAGGTTCTTGCAGCCTAATCCTAACTGTGTTACAAAGGAAATCCTCTTTGTACGTTGCACAGCTTTTTCAGGATCTCGATCCCGTACTGCTTCTTCTGATCTGCAACCCGCAGGGCGAACCTGCATTGCTTCAGGATTCTGCATCACATTAAGATGTTACACATTCTCGTACTGCTGCAGTTGGGTGCTGCTATGTTTTTTGCTACAGGTTTCCAACGCTGAGGATTTGCCAGACCCTCTACTTCAGAACCTCTGTTCTGGTCACCAAAGGCAATATTCCTCCAAGGAGTCAAAATTTTACGATGTCTCAACAACCTAACATCTCATTTGGCTGAATCAGAGTTATGGCAGACTCCTCCAGCACTGAGCCGTCATCAGAAGATGTTCTTGATTCCTCAGGAGGATCAATTCGAACCTCCGTTCCTCAGCAAATCAGAGGACAAGAAAATAACATGAACATCTTGATTATAACTCATAAACTAAACAGTAGTAACTTATTCCAATGGTTTCAATCTGTGTCCTTGTTCATTAAAGGCGTGGGAAATTCGGGCATTTTACTGGTGTGATTTTTGAGTCACCAAATTCTGACCCAGGATATGGAACTTGAGAAGTGGAGAATTCTATGATCATGTCATGGCTGATCAAATTCATGTTTACTGCTATTGGTCGATCGTATATGTTCATTTCTTTTGCTAGTGCCCTCACGACAGTTGTTCGTGATACTTACTTGGATGTAGGGAACTCCAACTCTATGAGGCGTTCATGAAAATATGTGAAGCAAAACAATGATCCAAGACCGTAACTTAGTATTATAATGACGTAGTCGCATTATGGATGAAATGTGACATATATATGACTACACGTGGGAATCTCTGGCCAATCTATTTTTCTTCCAGAAAATTCTAGAAAAGGATCACATGTTCTAATTTTTGGCAGGACGATGTCCGGGAATGTATTCTTGGTTGGGATACTCTTGCTCCCCTAGCTACACTAATAAACAGTGGTTCATTACTTTGATTGATGACTACACTCAAATGACATGAGTATATATTTTGAAAGATAAATATGAAGTTGTTGCCACTTTCAAAAACTTCCATACTTTCATTTTGACCCAGTTCAATACTCCCATTCAAGTCCACTGGCATTGGTCATGAATTTTTTATCTCTATATTAGGAGAATTCTTGGTAACTAAATGCATCCTCTATCATAGCTCCTGTTTCGATACTCCTCAACAAAATGAGGTATCCGAAAGAAAAAACTGACATCTCGTCGACGTTACTTGCTCCATTATGTTTCACTTTAATGTTATTCTTGCCACCACTTATCTCACCAATAAAGTCCCTCAAAATTTCACAACTTCCATACTCCATTCGTTTTGATATCGTGTTTTCCTAATAATCGAGTCTTCTCCAGCTTAGACCCCAAAATTTATGGGTCCAGAATTTTTGTTCGGAAGACAACCCCAACTCAGAGTAAACTTGATCCCAGGTTTATGAAATGTGTTTTACTAGGATTCTCAGCCACTTGAAATGGAGATCGATGTCTTGACCCTTCCACAAATAAGGCTTATGTGAGTGTTGACAACTCTTTTTTTGAAACTGTTCCCGACATTCCTAGCTTGACCTCCAGTGAAGGGGAGCTAGAGTTCTTGGGCACCAATCCTTACCTTACTTTCATGGGTGTTCCCCCACGTCATCTACCCTTGAGGAACCATCGATTCCTTTGGTTCCACCCACCTTATTTACCACCAAAGAGACCTCTGACCCCTTGGTGCCGCCTGCACACCCTCTCACTCTCCGTGTCTACACTCGACACACTCGTTTTGATGCACCTTACCCCTTGATGGACCCTGAATCCCCTCCGGACGACATCCGAAGCACTCCTCAAAATGAGGAAGTGAGTTCCTCTAGCAAGGTTTGCAATCGTACATGATCTCTTTATCCCGTGGCAAGTTATGTCTCTTTTCGCAGATTATCGCCAACCTACAGAGCATTTGCTATGACCCTGACAAATCATGAACTTCTATCTACTATTGAGGCTGCTTTAGCAGACCAAGCCTGAAAACCTACTGTCATGGAGGAGATGTCTGCCGATAAGGAAACTATACTTGAGACATTGTTTATCTTTCTTGGGGCAAGAAAGCAGTGGGATGCAGGTGAATTTTTAGCATCAAGTTTAAATTTGATAGATTCTTTGAACGTAATAAGGCATAGTTGGTCTCCAAAGGGTACTCATAAACCTGTGAAGTTGACTACGAGGAGTCACTTACTCCAGTGGCTAAATTAAACACAACTCTGGTTCTCTTATCCCTGACAGTGAATCTTGATTGACCTTTATTCCAGCTTGATGACAAGAATATGTTCCTGAACGGTGATCTTATAGATGAGGTTTATATGACCCTTGCTTTAGGCTTTGGCTCTACTGTCTTCCAGGGGCAAGCATGTAGACTGTGAAAGTCCTATGGATTGAAACAATCACCACAAACATGGTTCGGGAAGAATACAAAGGTGTTGGTATGCCGTGAATTTACTCAGGCTCAATCAGACCACACACTCTTTTTTCGACATTCCTCCAATAACCAGGCAGCCATCCTTATCGTTTATGTTGATGATGTTGTTCTCACAGGGAATGATCTACTAGAATTGGAATATCTGAAAGACATTTTTGCTTCCTCTTTTGAGATGGACTTGGGATCTCACTGGTACTTTTTAGTCATGGAAGTTGCTCGGTCATCTCAAGGCATGTCTGTCTCAGCAGAAATATGTCATTGACTTTTTGACTGAGAACAATCTTCTTTTGTGCAAAACGGTAGCTAGCCTGATGAATCCAAATGAAAAACTTCTTGATGTTTCTAAGGCAGTTCTTGCAAACAAGACTCGCTACCAATGCCCCGTGGGGAAACTCATATACTCGTGCATGCCCCAACATATGCCACACAGTTGAGATAATAAATAAATTTGTGCATGACCTTTATGAGCACCTTCTCGAAGCTACCCACTGGGTCTCCATTATTTAAAAGGCACACCAGGCTTAGGTTTGAATTTTTCCCGCCACACCTCTCACAATATTGTTGTTTTCACAGATGCTGATCGGACCAGATTTATCCATGATCAACGATCTACCTCTGGGTACTGCTCAATTGTATGGTGAAACCTGATCACTTTGAAAAGCAAAAAAATCCATGGTTGTCTGGAGCAGTGTTGAAGCAGAATTTCAATCCATGCTATTAGAAATTTGTGAGGTTCTTTGGTTACACATCATGCTCCGAGAACTGCATATGTCAGTCTACGTTCCCTTACAATTGCTTTCTGATAAAATGATAGCCAGTAGCATTGCTCACAATCCAGTATAACATGATCGCTCCATGCACGTTAAGATTGACCGACACTTCATTAAGGAAAACTCGAGTTTGGGAAATTTGCATTTGTTTGTGCCATCTAGTAG
This sequence comes from Phalaenopsis hybrid cultivar, assembly GCA_002079205.1. Taxonomy (NCBI): domain Eukaryota; kingdom Viridiplantae; phylum Streptophyta; class Magnoliopsida; order Asparagales; family Orchidaceae; genus Phalaenopsis; species Phalaenopsis hybrid cultivar. Next base: position 465,998 of record JXCR01148413.1, read on the forward strand.
CCAATTGGCGGATATCCTCACGAGGAACCTTCCTCAACCATTATTCGGTGATCTTAAGTCGATGTTCAACATGACTGACATCTATGCTTCAACTTGAACGAGAGTATTAAAATATTTTAATGGCTATTAATAGCCATTATTTATTTATGATTATTCTAAGTTTTTTTCTTTGATTTCCTTCCTTTTTCTATTATATTCTGTTTTATTTCTTTTCTTTTTCTATTATATCCTGAATTTACTTCTTTTATATCTAGTTGATCTTGTAATAGGTATATATACCCTTCTTTGTATCAGTAAGATGTATTCTGGTTCTATTCTAACATGATATGATTGAATACAGTTGGTTGCTTCATGGTCATTACCAGAAAGGGTCAAGAAATATAACTTCTTGGGTTTATGAGACATAATAACCAAGTTTTATCACGATTTTGCCATTTTAATAGTCTGATTATAATGATGAATAGGCACGTTTTTTGTAAATATTCACACAAAATTGGATCAATGGAACCAAGGTCTTAGGTAATGTGAGTATAATAGAATTTCTTTTTTTTTTAAGCTCTATGAAATAGATTGTTTTGACTTTTTTTTTTGCATTATTGGGGTGATTTATGTTAATGTTGCATCTATTAAAGTTCTTAATTTGTTTCTTTCATCTTTTATGAAAAATTTGATTTTGCAAATCCCTTGATTGAACATGCCATCAACTTCAAACGCTTTATATTTTGCTCACTATATGTAAGTTCAAGCTGATTAATTTTTGACTGTAGGAAGGTCAACTTGATGACCGGAAGCAAAGTCTGTACTCTCGTTTTTATATATCTGGAAGGGATATGGCTGCTATCTTTATAGATGGCGACTGTAGTGAAAAGTGTTTGGTTACTGCCGCACTTCAGGGTCAGATTTCTCCGCTGGAAACGCCAGATAATGAAAGCCAGTTATATTCTCTCCTTGATCGATGCGGAATGTCAGTCATAGTTGATCGGGTATGGTGGTACTATGCTATTGACACTCAACGCTTAGAAAGCTAAATATATGCTTTATTTCTTTATTATATTTTTTTGTTTATCATATATAAGTTCGTACTTTCTCATTGTACATGCTTTACACCTCATTTGCTATGCTGAAGATTAAAATACCCCATCCAAGATACCCTGCTACGAGGATTTCTGTTCANTCATTTGTGTGGAAAAGCCCAGATTCACCTGTATATGATGGTATTGATTCACAGGTATTCATTATGAAACACTGTTTACACAAGTCTTGAGTGATGGAAATTATTTATTTCGATAATCCTGCCAATTAATAAGGGTTATAATTATACAGCTTATAAACATTTTTTACAGATGAGGATCCGGATGTCAGCACTGGAGTTCTTCTGCAATAGACCAACTCTTTTTACTTTGATTGGATTTATCTTTGATCTCAGCAACGTGAATTCGGCAGGAGCAATAAATGAAAATAATACAAGTGGTATTGTCGACATTGAGACAAAAGAGGAAGATGGTTGTGCTTTGGTTAAAGGCTTGCTGGGTTATGGAAAAGGACGTGTAGTTTTTAATTTGGTGATGGATGTTGATAGCGTATGTGTTTTTCTAAACAAGGAAGATGGTTTTCAACTTGCAATGTTTGTTCAAGAAAGTTTTATTTTGAACCTAAAGGTTAGTCCAAGTTTAATTGTTTTCTAAATACTTGCAATCTGCAGATGTGCTCTCTCTCTCTCTCTCTCTCTCTCACCATCTCAACATACTATCTGTTCTTCCTCTCTCTAATGCTTCCTCTTAATTTGCAGCCTCGTTGATGAGAAATGCACAGTATTTAATGTTATATATTAATTACTTAAAAAATAGCTGTGATATAATTCCCTGAAGATATTGTAAAATATTGTTATGGAGTATAGAAAAGTTGAGGTTGTTAAGAAAGAAGAAAAAGTTGAGGTTGTTATATTGAAAACCTTCTTAGTTAGATTATTATTCTTTGGGTGTACTGATCGTGAGCAGATATTGCAAAAAGGGGATAAAATTAATATGAAAGGATATTTATTTATTTTTCAACTAACGAAGCTCAACACTAAGTGTAGCTCTTATCAATGAAAAAAGAATTGAAGCCTCAATACCACTAAGAAAGCTTTAATGAAAGGGGTCAAAGATTGTGGAAGGAAAAACGGTAGGCTAAAAATTTTATAATTAGAGATGGCCCAGAGAATTATAATTTATATTTCCATTTGTTTATGGAAACAAATTGATGAATTATATCTTTCAAGTCGGGAAAAGTGTTCAAATGGTTCCTTGACTTTTTGCAGAAGTCCATTTTAGTCTACGAGTCCATAGAAGTGCTAAATCATGCTCAAAACTGTTTAATATGAGTTCAAATATTCTCCAAAGTAGACTATTGTAGCCCCCCATTAAAATATTCTAGGGACTAATTTGACATTTTCATAAACTCTGACACCAAAATAACCCCCATGTAAATGGTCAAGGGACTATTTTGACTCTTTACTTGTATCATCATAATTAAACTAGCAGTGTAATTTTGCTGATAGCATTGATGATGCTTCACAAAAATATGGTTCTATACTACAATATAATGCAATATGGTACTTTCATGTTCTGAAACCTTTTCAATTATATGTTTTTGTTATAATGGATGGCTGTTCGGATTGCATTATTTTAATATGTGTTTTTTTCTCTCTATTCAGTTTCATCCAAGCTCTACAACTATGGAAGGCACTCTTGGAAACCTGAGGCTTTGTGACATGTCTCTAGGACCAAATCACCGTTGGGGTTGGCTATGTGATATACGTAACCAGGGGATTGAATCTTTAATCAAGGTAATGCAATTGTTTTCTTGTTATTTATTTGTTGTTTTTCCATTTGAAATGAGATTGTCATTTAGGATGTTATAACATCTACATTTTATGTCGACATTGGTGGTTTGGATTAGGATGTAGACCACTGATTTGCATTAATTGAAGGAAGTTTTTTTTGTTTTTTTTTGAAAAATCGTAATGCTCGGTGCCAAAAATCCTATTTGACTTTTAAGCATTTTGCAATTTATTTTCTGTGTGGCCATTTGGGATCACTATTATTTTTTATTTTACTTTTTTGATATATTTGTTTTATTTCTATTTGGATTTGAAGTAAAACATGTTCGGTCGTGATTGTTATTTGAAAACTTTGAACACAGTTTAATGATGCTTTGAGAATTGTTATAAAAAGTTGATTTATTTTTTAAAATAAAATTGTATAAATGTACAAAACTTATACTAAATAAATACTTTTCTAAAAATAAGGGGGAAAAAAAACTTGATCCCAAACTTTCCCTTTGTTTTACCATTTTTCTTTGATACCTTGATACTTAGCATATCACCTTAACATAGTTTTTACTAGTACTATGCGGTTCTTTTCTTTTATTAAGGCTATCTTATCTTCTTTCTTTTAGTTTTCTTCTAGTAATAGGTATTTCTGTGAATATTAATTTTTTTGTGTTTGATCCAAATTTATTCATGGCAACATTAGAACATTACTTTCGATACTTCATAAAATCCTAGCAAAATAGAAGGTTGAGAGGAAAGGTGTTTGGAAGAAAGGAAGAAAGAGAGAGGGAAAACTTTGAAAACCCTATTGCTAGCACAAAATACTCAGAAAGATATTATATCCCTTGCTATTATGAACCCGTTGTCCCTTTATTTGGGAGGATTTGGGCTCCCTAGGAAATGTTAAGCTTTAATACCAAATGAAAATGAACTACATGATAAGATAATTATTAACTTGTAAGAAAAATGACATAATATTAATGAGTACATGTGGATTGGTCCTCATGTGAGTTATTAGGAGTCACAAACTAGGACGTTGATGCAGACAAGCAGCTCTTGTTAAGTGAGAAGTGGCCCCTCATGCTTGGGCGAATAACCTTCTAGCTAAAGGCGCGTGACCCAGTCTATTGTAGAGTAATATCAGGTAAAGTAATATTCCTTTCCATAAGTATTTTGGCCATAGAAGGCCTGGTTAGATTGAGGTGGATGGATCTAGCTTCATAGAATTCCCAAGTATGACCCCAATCGAGTAGAAAACCTGATGATTAAAAAAATGCAGCTTGAGACCAGATAAACTAAACCATATTGGTGCAGTGGGAGATTCATAATTTGGGTCAAAATCAGGAGACGGCTTAAATAACTTCATTGACTTTCCTGCAATGTTAAGATATTTTTTAAAGAAAATCTTAGCGTAGCCTTTAGTCATGGTTAACTGAATCAACACATGTCTCCCATTAAAGAAATTCACTTTTCATTTCCCTACTAGTTTGAGATCATCAAAACTAGTCATTATATGTCTATAGGTGGGTGCCCCCACTGAAATTTTCCAATAAGAGCGAACTTGCATTTCTCGGTCAAGGTTGAAATTCAAAATCAGAGAAAAAGAGTGTTGTTTCCTCATTTTTCCTACTTGCCTTCATAACAAAAGGGCAGTCACATCTACTATCACAACATTTCTTATAGCTTGAGGGGAAGACAACATCCGACTCCACCAAATGATTACCCACCACGTGGGCGAAGGAGGCTTTGCCAGGTTCATTCGAAGGAGGGAGCGCCATCAAAGCAGGGAGATACTCCACCTGTTACGACACTCCGATATAAGCACAGAAAAGTAGCTTCGAAACAGACGACGCCATGAAAATGGTAGCAGGGAGACGCAAAGATCTCGGCATCAAAACAAACGAAGCCGAGATGGAGAAACGACGAAAACGCAGTAAGCAGGGAGACGCGAGTTGACGAAGTTGAAGACGGAAGTGGAGAGACGACGAAACGCAGTAGGCGAAACAGAGGCGAGAGGTGTGAGCCCTCTTCCTTCGAGTGTGACTGAATCATAGAAGACGAAACTCACCATGCGAAACCCTAGCAGAGACGACAGAAATCGTCATTCGAAGTATTCTCTCTCGTATGAATGCAAAATATGTTCTAATGGAATAAATAATCCTTTGATATGTGGAACTGCTCATACTGTCTCTTCTGGCAATGATTCTCAACTTTTGTTCTTAAAGCTATTTTTCAAACCTTGTTTTTATTATAATTCTATAAAAGCCACTTTCGTAAGGAAATATTTTGGAAAAATAATGAAAAATTATTATCTAAATGGACACTACTTTTTGCTGACTGCTTTTCAAATTTAAAAAATTATCAAGTTGTTCCAAGAGAATCAATCGTAAGCTGTAAGTAAACTATTGATAGAAAAATCGAAGTCCTCAAACAAGACGTTGGTCAAATCCATGAACATCAAATAATAATTCTTCTGGTCAAGTCTATGAAATCATATTATTTTCATAAGTCAGATTCAATTAGTCGCTACATATATATGATAAGAGGATAGTTAATAGTGGGTCTCACTCCGATTGGACGGCAAATTTATGCAAAAAATCTCAGGATTTCTGAGCTGAACCGGTTCCTTTCTGCTGCAGTGCAGGAGACTTAGCGCACATCATAATGTGCGACAAATTTGCTCAAACCTGACAGTTATTGGACAACCTCTTGGTAATGCTTTGACTACTTTAACACAGAATTATCGAGATGTAAAAATCTCTTTTTGTCTCTTAATTGAGATTTAACTTGTTAGGACTTTTACATATCTTACATAATACCCATCATAGAATTTTGTTTAGCATCATTATTGTAAAACATTTAGAATATACATATCAATATTTTAAGCTTGCAATACACCTATATATATGTATGTGTGTGTGTGTGTACTGTTCTCATTGTAAGATGTTTGGGCATACACTTGATAAATGCCATAAGTTTCATCCTAATTTAAAATATAAAGATCAAGTGAATAAAGATGGATCTAATCCCACTACTCTGGACATATTTGTTCCATCTCGAGAGAAAGCTACCACAGGACATGTTTTGGATATCACTAAAGATCAGCCACCTACATCCTTGTGAAGGTGCAAACCGATCATTTACCCAATATCGCAGTTCCTGATGAAGAACATCATACTACAGGTACAGATCCAAAAGTGCTTATAACACACTGTTACTGAAGAAGACTCGCTTACATGTCAAGACACACGAGAGTGCTTTGATTCAATCAAAGATCAGTTGGTACAACAAGCGGTTACTTCTAATGTTCAACTTCCTACACATGTCCGACACACTTTAGACCAATCCACTGATCAGGCGAGCCAATCTTCGGATTAAGAATGACAGGTCTATTCCAGGAGGAAGAAGAAGACTGGAGGCCGACTCGAGCTTGAAAACTTATTGGATGATACTTTGGTCACTACTGGCAATGACACTCATCTTACCAATTTATTATCTGGCTCCATTCCTAGAATTAGAGGTAGAGGCAAAGGAAAATTGGGTCGCACTCTAGCTACCTAATAATACATTTTTTTTGGCATTTTTATTTTTTTATTTTGGTCTCTTGTATTTTTCTGTATTTTCTCTTTTTTTGGAACCTTTTGTATGTGATGGTTATCGTTTGGGAAGGGTGTTATACTTGGGCCCTTCTACACAATCTATATGTATCCTTATTTCGTTGTAATATATTAGCCTTTGGGCTTCATATATATATATATATATATTTGAAAAGGCAAAATTTATTGATAAAAAGAGGATACAAATGTTTTAGTGAGTGGATACAAGAGCTTACTCACATGGATTACACACATTTTCCCCAAAAATAAATAAAAAAGAAACAACTCCTAATCATGTGGGTGTAGTCGGTGGATATACTACTTCCTTTTTCCCTGGATCTAGGGAGGGAGTCCAACAACATACCGAGAAGCGCCCAAAAAATGATACCGTCATCCTGAGAGTTACTGAGATGTAACATTCATTTTTTCTTCTTCCTAAATTTGTAAACCTGTCAATCATCTGCCATAGGTAGTCGCGTCAGAACAATAGGTGGATATTCGATGGAGGTTAGCTGCTGATCCGACTCAACCTGCAGCACACCTTGAACCTGACACTCCTCCATAACTTGAGTACTCTCTTCTCTCGTAATAGGTGGTTCCAAGACACTTCGGCTAGCATCTACTACAATAAAATTCATAGTATTTGTAATTTGAGTAAGAGCTGCCGCAACAATAGTGGGCGGAAGCTGCAGGTCTGGATTTTGAGGAGTAATCTTATGAGTCAAATTCTCATTTAACATTTCTGGAAGATTAACAGTGTCCGCTATATTTTCCTCCACATGGATGATGTTGTGAGGACCTGCCGATCTCAAATATGAGTGAAGCCTGAAGCATTTGACAGGGGTAATCCCTAACAATTTACAGTGATTGCATTAGTATGGTCTTTGTTCTGCTATAATTGGCTACCAATACCCATTGTGGGCAGTACCAATCCATATTTTGTCCATATCAGGGAGGGTGATATCTCTTTCAACAAGAATTCTTCCAACCGAAGACCCGGTTAGATTGAAGGTGTAGATCTTCATAGTGCAACTTCAATAGAATGGAGAACTTGGTGATTGAAGTAGTGCAACTTTAGGCCAGGTAGTTTAAACCGGATTGAAACTATAGGTGGTTCTTGACTGGGGTCAAATTCAGGAGACTACTTAAGCAGTCTCATATATTTTCCCACTATTGTCATAAACTCTTTGGAGAATATTTTGACATAGTCTTTCACTTTAAATAATTGTATAATCACATGTCTCTCATTAAAGAGGCAAACCTTCCAAAGTTCCAATAGTTTGAGATCTTCAAAAGCCTTACGAACGATTTCCATTTTTGGATGTCCCTATGAGGGTGAATTTGAACTTGTGAACCAGGTTGGAAACTTCAACATCAGAGAAGAATAGAGCCAGTTTGCCACTCTTCCTACCCGTCTTCTTGATAAGGCTGTAGCCCTCTTGACCCTCGAATGATTCATGGTAAACTTGATCTGATCTCATAGAACCAACCATATCAACAAAAGATCGGTTTAAAACTGAAGTAGTCGGTTGTTGAGAAGGAGCAATAGCAATGGAAGGGAGTTGAACAGCGGCAAGCTACAGGGATAGAGTATGTGCAGAGAGGATGCAACAGGAACGGGGCCGCAGGAGATTGCAGGAAGCGCAACTGACAATGGAAGATGCGCGACGAAGAAACGACGCCGCACAATGCAGAAACCTTCGACCATGAAAGTGCCGAATGAAAGACGAGCCAGGAGCCGTAGAAACGCACCTCAAGAGGCGCAACTGATAATGGAAGAAGTGACTCCGCACGACGCAAAAATCTCTACTACTTCGAGCATGAAAGAGCTGAACGATGCATGATGAAGAAGTCGGCGCCGCACGACGAAGAAAAGGAGATACAACGAGAGAAAATCGACAAAGAGATATCAGGCTTGCCATAATGGCGAAACCCTAGCAGAGCTAAATTGGTATAGACGACATTTTAAATGACCAACTGGTCACAATCTATAAGTGCTGCATTTATAACGAAATATATAAAAATAACATCTGGTTATTTGACTATGCATAAGAGATCATGAGAATTATATTATATTAATATACCTTAAGCTGGAAGGCATGCGCAGTACAGAATTGGCAACATGCTTAGTGCGATAAGATTTATTTTAAATTTATACAGTTCAATTTTGTAGGGTGTTACAAAGCAATAGATTTACTAAAACTCAGCTCTCTAAACTGGAGATTAAGTATCTTCCAACAGACTATATGTAAACTCTACATCAAGTTTCTTGCATCAGCATCAAGAAGCTTCTATCTTTTGTACAATCAAAGAAAGCATTATCTTAACCGCAGCATATAAAATTTTCTTACGAGCTCATTATCTAATACCCTTCATTGACCACTCCCAGTGAAATCCCTGTGCTGATCAGCCTCAATCCGAAGTAACTTAACTCAAAAATAAATAGGGATAATTACGGACATAGCTCCTGAAACATTGATATTTACAAATCCACCAAGGTGATTTAGATAACTACTAAACCAATGCACTTATGCATGCCACGATCAAACCATTGAAGATGATGATATTTGTGTGAGAATTTGAAAAATAAAGAGAAAGAGTGCCTGATTTGTAAATAGTACTGTTTCAACTTCTCTGTATGTAATTGCCCCAACTAATCAATTCACCGTTTTCACCTCCAAAGACAGATTTCAACTTGCATTTTATCTCCATTGTGGTTCCTGCTTTACTCTCTCTCTCTCGCTCAAAGGGTGAGTGAAATGGAGAATAAACGAAAATTGAGAATAGAAGAGTGTATAGGTTTAGGGTCTGTTTGGGGCAGCTGCAGCTTATCTAGCTTCTGCTGATAAACAACTTACCTGATAATCTGTTGATGAGCAGCTGATCCGGATAAACTGGCTGGTTGTTTGGTTTGCGCGTTTGTAAAACAGCTGATTCTGGATAAATGATCATTCTGCCCCTGTTATGGATAAACTATTTAGTTGTTTGGTTTGTGCGTTTTGTAAACAACTTATTTACAGATTTTCTTAGTTGAATTAATAATCTGTCATGCAGAATTTGTTATTTTCTCGAATGTAAAGATATGAAAATATAAAAGAGTTGAATTACATTTATACAACTCAAAAAGTTTCAATTACATCAAATAAGCACAGTGATATATACGAAAGTGAGTATACATTCACACACTAATATGGAGTATAATGATACAAAAAAAAAGATGTTAAAACGGCGAGGAAAAAAATAACAATATTGACTTTCAAATGTAATAACATATCACGACGAATGTTACCCGATTTTAATATCTCAAAATCTTGAGCAAACCTGTCCGACTGGGATATTATAGAAACTGAAGCACTCGAATCACATGCGGTGTTCTCCCGTCCCGTCAAATTAACAGATAAGCACAAAATATTTTTTTTCATGACAAATGTCTCATCAAATGCACATTAAAAAATATTTCTTTTCATAACACAAAATATTTTTTTTAATAGCACAAAATATTTCTTTTCATATCAATAATATTGATGAAGCATTAAAAAAATATGCTCTCCATTCATAGGAAAAAAAAATCCTCTCATTAAATTTGCATTAACCATACCAATTCTTTGGAATGCATAAATAAACCAAGAGTCATTTAACTCTTCAAAAGCCTTCTTAATGATGGATATATGTTTATTTAGAAATATCATAATTTCAGTTATGGGCATATGAATCATTTATAAGGTGAAACACAACTTGATCAAAAAAAACTTTTATATGGTGAAACACACCTTGATAAAAAAAAACTTTTATATGGTGAAACACACCTTTTGAAGCATAGATAACGGGCATATGAATCCCGTGGTATGTATAAAAGCATAGGTAACGGGCATTTGAAGTTCAGGTATTAGATATTTAATAAATCCATATGAATCGCGTGGTATGTATGTAAAGCTTTTAATAGATAAATAGCTAACGGAAAAACCAGAATAATATCCTCATTTATACAGTGATCTTTGAAAGTTATTGCCTAAAAAATTCTTGAAATTTTCTCAACTCATATCTAATGGCCACAACTTGAACCGCAGAAAGAGCAATATACCACCCAATTATCGCAAGCAATGAGTAGGATCTAGTAGTTTCACATCTAAGGAGTTCAAATCCATCATTTTTTGCAACCACAAAAAAAAAACACAATCAATTACATTTCTTATCTTCCGCTTTGCAGATCCACATGAAAAAAATCAAAAAAAATATAACTAACCGCATTTCCCGAATGGTTGCAAATGACGAAGAAGGAAGATGAGACATGCGAAGGAATAGTTATATCCGTTGAGAGAAATGACGAAGAAGAAATGCTGAATGTGAGTGAAGATGCCGAAGAAGAAGAGGGAAAACGCACCGGATCGTAGACCTAGGATCGTTTAGGGCATGCGATGCGAAGGAGAAATGTCAGAGGGCGAATGCGTTAAAGGCAGGGTCACGGGCATAATATTTCGATTGAAAACGCGAACCGCGGGGGTCGTCCCGCGGTCCGCGTCCTTTACAAAATTCAAAACACCAGTTTCGATAATCCCATAATAAGTGTGAACCTAACATGACGGCGATATTTTCAAAACGCTGCCCGCACTTATAAGCTGCCCCAAACGGGCCCTTAGTGTATAGTAACAATTTTTTAGGGTTATTAAGCTATTAATATATTTCATATATAAAAATTTTATGTTCATTTTCACCTTACAATTGCATGTTACTTAGTTGTCTGAGTGTTACAGTTTAGACAAAGCTGGTCGTGTTGTTCACCAAGTTTCTGTCAGAAAATTTCTTAATACTTTTACAAATTTTCTTGTAATTTATGCTCGAGTATCTTCAGTTTTTTGTTTTTGTTTTTTTTTTTTTTGAATATTAGTTTCTTCCTTAGTCAAACAATTTTGACGGGAATGAATGAGAAAGTGTCTATTGCTGCATTGAGACTACCAAGTTGCATACGTACTCCCTTACTCAGGAATATAGATGATTGTGCTGGGAATTATTTTTTGCTCATACTTGCATTCTAGTGGCTGAATGGACTTTTTATTGCTTTTTTATAAATTATTCTGTGGATGCCAAAAAAGTTGAAATCTAACGTTTAAGTTATTTTTTAACGCTGTTAAATATTTATGTATAGTTCAAATAATGGTTATGCTATTTAACCATACCTTCATTTATACACATTAAATGGAGTTTTTTTATTGAAATAAGTTTCGCTGTTTTTTCGTACATGATGATTCATTTTTATTTATCAGGACATGAAGTTTTCCTATAGACATGGCTGTAGAAATGATTCAGTTTCGTTTATTTTATATGTACATTTTTTTTTCTCCACATTCTTATTCAATTTTTCTCCTTGTTTCAGTTCAACTTTCAATCTTACAGCATTGACGATGATGACTATGAGGGATATGATTATAGCTTGAGTGGCCGACTTTCTGCAGTACGGATAATATTTCTTTATAGGTTTGTTTTGGAGGTATGTTTCATGTCAATGCGAAAAATGAACATTCATTTTATGTTTTGTCGGACAATAAAATACATCAGTTAAAGTGTAAAGGAATGAAAATTGTTGGATATGGTAATGTGATGGAATTATGTGAATAATAATACACGGACAAAGAACAAGTATGATTAGATTTTGTCTAGGCTGAAGTATCTTCATTCAAGATAGTATAATATAAGAAAGTAGATTTATGTCATTTCTCTGTATTTCATAGATAAAATCAGCCTCTAGAAGTTTTGTGACAAATTTTGATACATAAAGTGACCTTGTACGTCCCAAAATTATTTTCTGCTTGATTATCTTATATGCACAACGTGCATGCTCAAAAACTCACACATCAGCATTTTGTAATACTTATGATAGAATCTAAGAAGTTTTGACACTGGAAAATGTTAAGTTTTATGTCTTCATTTTTTAGTTATGAATGAAAGATTCTCCTCTTTGAGTAAACTATAAAGAACAACACATTCTCTTCTTGAAGAAGCTGAAGACGACCGGCTAAAAATACCTAAACAGCTCTCTCTCCTCTCTCTTGGTTGTGAATCCCTCTCCTTGTGGGATGCTATGCGCTCCCCTTAAGGCTCTATTTATAGTGGTAACAACAAATGAGTTAGAGGGCAGAATTTACTTTATGATTTTACAAGAAATTTTAAGGTCAGCAAAATGTTTCCATATCCCACAAGAAGGATTTAACCACCTTTTTAAAAATGTTAATCCTGTATATGCTATAAATTGAGATCTCATATACACCTTATAGAGATTTGATTTAGAAGTCACATGATTAACAGTCTCCCACTTGAAGATATAGTTTCTTATTTTCCTATGTAGCGATCAGTGTCTAAACAACACTTTGTACGACACCTCCATTCCAACATTTGTGAATGCAAATTGGCTCTACGCAAAACCCTACCTTTTTAAAAAGTAGCACTTTTATGAGCTAATCTGCAATATTTTCACCCATCTTGATTTTGTAGAACACCTTAAAAAAACCTCTTATCTTGTACCTGATCCACATTTTGGTTCAAACCTGAAGTTTAAACTCTAGGTTCGAAATTGATTTGATCCACTTGAGGTTTGAACCAGGTTTCAACACTAGGTTTTGAGTTAAAACCTAGTTTGAATGTCACGTATTTTACTGCTATTTAATCTTGTTAAATAAAACTAATGGATGGTCGTTGGTTTTGCATGAAGTGAACACTATCCAAATGTTGATAGGTTTTAGTCACGTGTTCCATCTTGTGTTTGAAATTTCATTCGAACTTTGCTTTTCATTAGTGTGGCGGTGTAAGGAGCGGTAGACATGACATGGCTGATGCTGTAGTTTACAAATAAAAAATAATAAAAAATACCTTATCCATTGAACATAGTGACATGAGCAATAGCAGGGGTGAGGTTCAGGGTACCTTTTTTAGGAATTTGAGTGAGGGATGGATAGAGTATATGTGAAGGTAAAAGTTGTGTTTGTTGGATAGATTAAGGAGAGATTCAAATTAGCTTTTTGGAGGAGATATTTTTAAATTTTATGATATTGAACATTTGACACTAATACAAAGAAATACCCCACACATTTATACTGTGTATTTTTCTTCTAAAAATGATTTTTGGGGATATTTGGCCAAATTTTTTTTTCTTTGAGATATTCTTATAAAATTTATATCAAGAGGGATAAAATAATATCGTTCTTGGGTCTAGAAGGTGATTTAGGATCAGATTTAGCGGGTAGGTGGTTGTAGGATGGCAAGAGTGAGAATATAACTTGGAACAAATAATATAAAGATATGGCGACAAAAAGTGCCCTTGCCAGAACCCACCAGCAATAATCTGGGGGGATTGGTTGCCATTGATAAAAAGAGTGAAGCTCGACTGCTCCACATAGCTTAACATCTGAACAACCCCATTGATGAAGCACCTCAAGAACAGTTTTCAAACTCATTTCATTGTAAACCTGCTCCATATCGATTTTTATAGTCATAACTTTGCTGTGGAATGCTCAACTTTATTGAGCATCTCTTGGGCTAACAAATAATGGTCAGATACATAGCGGTTTGGGACAAACACACCTTACTCCACAATAGGAGAGATGGCAAAGAACATTTAAGCTGGTTGACCAGGATTTTGGCAACCACCTTGTACACCATTTTGCAGAACTAATTGGAAGGAAGAGCTTGGGAACATTAGCATTTTCGAAATTTGGGATAAGAACAACTAATGTTTGTTCCACTGCTTGGGCATTGTGGCTGTAGAGAAAAACTCATGGATAGCCTTTAGGACCTTCTTAGAAATGATACCTCAAATAATATTTTAAAAGGAGTGGCTAATTCCTTCAAAATTGGGCACACGGCTAGTCCCTATTTGCATAATGGCTTGCCAAATCTCCATGTCCACGATGTTCATAGCCAACATGTTGCTGTAGTTGGGTAAGCGTTGTTTCATGTTGCCAAAGGCAAGCCATCCCTCTGTATTTTGTGGGAGCTCTCCCACCTAGAAGCAAAGAAGTTTAGGAAGGCCATTTGGATTTGTTCCAGGTCCTCAATAAAGTTGCCATCATGAAGTTTAATTCGGTTAATGTGATTAGGTTTTTACCTGGCCGAAGCAACATGGAAAAAATTGGAATTAGCATCTTTATCATTCAACAATCTGACTTTTGGCTTTTGCATCCACCAGGTTGAAATACGAGAAAGAGTCAAGTTCAGCTCATGGCATTTAGATTTTAGCTTCTCCTTCATCTCCACAAATAAACCATCAGTAAAGCAATCGGCCATTTGGTGATCCATTGTTTCCACTTCAAGCGAAACTTTAAGCAGCCAAGATTGTGCAAGGGAAGTCGCTGGAAGGTGGATGGTTGCAGGTACAATGGGAGAAGCTATTCTTGGGTAGTTGCGGCAAGAAAGGAAGTGCGACAATGAACGGTGGATGCAAGGCAAGGGGAGTCGAACATAATTCACCACCTTGGAGCAAGATACAACTGGAGCACCACTCATCATCGGATACCCTAGAAGGGAAAATAAGGTTTGATGGCGGTTGTTCTGACAAAAACGCAATAAAAGATGTTGTAAAACACAAAAGTACCTCTCTCCTCCCAGACAAAAGTGGTCCGGGGCAAAGATTGCAACATTTGTTGCGTCTGGGGCATGGACGCTCTGCGTTATTCTCTCAAGATTGAAGGAGGTTTGATCTTATTCATCGAAGCTTCTGTTTGCATGTTAAAGATGACAGAACTGTGTAATCTCTTGAGGTTGAATGATCTTCGACCACGGTTCGGGAAGCGCTTAGATCCCACTAGCAATTGCACTACCCCTCAAAAAACTGTAGGTGCTTTCTCCACTTGCGAGCATACATCTATTTCGGTCCAACCCTATTGAGATACACTAATGAACTATACTAGGATTTTGTATCATGTGTATTATATTGAATCCTCCCAATGTTATTCATGGTTGGCTCAACCTGATTTGAAGTGAGGTCAGCCTGAACTTCCTCGAATAGTGACGACGGTGATGGTAAGCTATCGAACATGATGTCCTGAAACTTTATTTGCATTGGCTACTCTGTGTTTGAAATTTACTCTTCTGGTCACTAGCCTTTGTCATCACAATAAATAGGTCCTAATGGGGCTTCTCTGTTGGCAAGTGCACTCGTAATCTTGGATTTCACTGACGATAGAAAGACTGTGTTTGTCGTATTTGGTGAAGGAGTAGGTGTTCATGAATCCTTCATGCCGAGTCCAATGATTAAATTGTCACAGTTTTCCCAATAAAAGATAACATGCATTCACGGGCACCATGTCGCAAGTCCTGCAGTTGATTGCCATTTGAAAACTTCATAAGACATCTATCAATACTGACTCTGTTTTTTCTCAACCATATCAGGGAGTACGAGTGTGGGTGTCTCTGCATTGTGAGACTCAACTTGTCCGCCATCTAAGTTAATGTGATATTCTTGTTGTTTCTTTCATCGATGATGAGATTGCATACTTTTTCCTTCACAGTGCAACAAGTGTAAAATATGTTGTGAGGAATCCACTATCGATCCATTAGAGCTGTCAAACCTTTAGCATCTTGCTCTCGTCCAGTGGAAAGCTAATACTCACCCTGTTTTTTAGCTGCTTCTTCGTTACTCACTTCTTTCATTATACCCTACTTAGTGAAAGACACAACTCACCTCATTGAGCAACTAGAAGTGATGTGTTTAAAACCATGGAACCTAAAATATTTCTTGGTTGAGACTATATTGAGGGTGCTGTTGTTTGCAAGTCTTTTCTCGCTTTGTATAGCTCGATCATTCTCTTGACCAGTTTTCTCTGCATCCTTAGTTGTGCTCCTATTGACGTCTCTAACTATGGATGATTGTCTGAATGGTTGTAGTTGCACAATTTGCTTTTATTGTCTCTCCAAGTTCATTGCTAAAAGGGTGGCAATTACAGTGATTCTCAGACATTCAATCATCCTATCTTTCATAAGTGAATAGAGAGATAACACCGCTGCAATCTACACTTCGGTGTTGTCTGAATCCACAAAGATGCGGTTTAACAAGCCTTATTGCATTAGGATGGTTCACAAGTTGAATATGAAGCAGTTATTTCACAGGGTACTATTTTGAAGCCTTGGATGTTTGAAGATGTGGGTATTATTATTGAAAGGGACGATGCAACGGTTTAGTTATTTCAAAAGAGCATGAAGGCGAAGATATGGCGGCAACACATTGGTAATGGACTTGACATTGCCTTTTTTACTATTTTTAAGTAAGTTTTTTTCTTTTTACACCTATGGATTGTAACAATGCGGCCCATTTTTTTGTCCAGCTTGCTTTGGAAAGTTTTTTTCTTTAGGGTGATCACACTTGTGACCTTGCTTTTGTGGGTACGGTGTGTTTGAGAAACTTCACAGCACCTGCCCTTGAAGCTTATCTTCATTAGAGAAACTCACCGGACATCTGTATTCAATTATGATATTATTCCTTTCAATCAACCTAGGAAATAAGGTTGATTATTCCTCTATGTGGTAAGGCATCATGTTCTCATAACTGTCTGCATTAATGATAAATTGCACACATTTTTCTTCGCAGTAATGTGTTTGAATGATACTATTGCAGAGCTATTGCCGTTCTCTTATATGCTCAGCTTGGGATTTAGGGTTGTCGGTTGCGCCCACCTTTTCTTCATCATTGGTCAATGTCTCCTTGCGAGGGGCCAACTTCGGTTCTCTAATGCTAGGATCTTACTATCTAGTAAGGTTTTGTGGTCCCCTGGTGATATTGCTATTTTTTCACCTCTAAAGCTGCTTATAAATGACTTTAGTCTTTCAAGATATCATTATGT
Organism: Phalaenopsis hybrid cultivar; assembly: GCA_002079205.1. NCBI lineage: Eukaryota > Viridiplantae > Streptophyta > Magnoliopsida > Asparagales > Orchidaceae > Phalaenopsis > Phalaenopsis hybrid cultivar. Next base: position 483,232 of record JXCR01148413.1, read on the forward strand.
GCTTTTCTAGCTCCATCAACTTACATTTGAGTGAGTTGATCAAATTCGATCGTCCACTCCTCCATAGAAGAATCTCTCTTGCTCAAGTTCTAGAGTGTTTAGAGCATGTCCTACCAACAATGCAGATAAATATATTTGCGTTGCCCTTTTTCTTCATCTTAGACCATATAATGATCCCGCTCTTATCTTACTGCTGGCGAAGCAACGTTAGATTCTCCCAACATAATTATGCTTTCTTCCTAAGTTTGATAATTGCAAATTTGATTTGCTACTCTCAGGGAACGTATTTATACTAAAAAAATCATTCCACTGTTTGTAGTGACTCATTGAATTCATTTGGATCTAAACACTTCAAAATTCGGTAAATTGATCTTTGCTCCAAAATCACAGCCTCTCTAATTTTCAATGCTGAATCATCTGGTTATTAGTTTTTCATCACTAGAAACTTCCTCGTGCAAAGGATTCATTTTTTTTCTCTTTTTCTAGTGAGTCGCTATTGTGGCTGTGGAAGAAATAATGATTTAATTTTAGGATTATGGTTAGGGTATGGAAGGTTTAGGGATGTTATTAGTGGAGGTATTAAGTTATGCTATGTTGACCTTAGCTTTAGGAGTTGGAAAAGAAATAAATCCTTAAAGATTTTGTGTTTCTTGGATTCTAATATGAATGAAACCATTCTAGTGTTCCTAGAAAGTGTTCAAGGGTTGAATTGGGTGGTCATGGAACAACAAGGGAGAGAGAATATGCGTGGTCAACAATTTTTGTAAGGGGATAGAAGATGTTGTGCTTCCATGCTGAAATTAGAGGATAGGACCACAAAATGACGACTTTGTCGAGTTAAGATTGTCGAGCGAGATCCACCATCTATTCTTGAGCGAGACATACACCACTTATAAAAGGAAGATGATACAATACTCATTTTGTGTTGAAATTAGAGAACACAATTTCCAAATTGCTTAAACCAAAGACAAAACTTGGCCCTCAAAGGCATGTGCCGTAAAGTAGTGGAAAACTCCCGTTATAGAGATTTCATGGGATAGAAATCTTGCCCCGTCCGATCTCACGATCAAAGGATCGTGTTCCTGTGTTTGCCTAAAACTCAATTCCACAGTCTGCAACCCATATCCCATATTCTGCGTTTGCATCCCACAATATAGAAACTTGATTTTCCAAAATAAAACTTGTTAATCCATGATGCAGATTTCATTATTTTCACTCTTTCTTGTCCCTGTATAACTTTATTTGTTTATATTCATGCACAGATACTCATATTGGTGGGCATTTGTGTATTTTTTTGTTCTTTTTGATGAAATACAAGTTTGCTTGTTGTTTGTTATCTCTACCAAGAGTGTTGACTGCTAGTTATTGCAACGTTTAGAAATTTATTTTTAAATGCAAGTATTTGTATTGGTTTATGTTTCAATTGTGCAAATAAACGTAGAGGACAAATTACACTTAGCCTGCATTCAAGAGCTTTGAGAGGACGAATTAGGGATATTTATAGTCTCATTATGTTTTTTTTTTTTTTGCCCAATAAGATGCGGCTTACATTGACCAAAACATCTTTCATGCACCAATGTAACTCATAAGAAGTTATTCCAAAGCTACTTAGTTGATAAAGATACGTGTTTCTTCATTTTTAACACAATGGCATTGGATACATTAATTCGAAAGTATGGACAATTTATATGATTTTATAATTTTATCTTATTTTATTTTATTTGTTTGCATTTATAACAATTTGCATGTATGTGCATTCATTTTAATGGTCTACTTTCTCAACCAAATTTTTTTTGAAATTTGAAGTTTCTTAAATTGATAAAAGTGATCTTCAGTGATTGCATTGTTTTCACATTTTGAGACTTACAATGAAACATGCTTTTATTTAAGTTCCTTTAGGTGGTGTGTTATTGGTCTGGCACCCCCCCCCCCCCAAT
>JXCR01148413.1:498359-541371 GCA_002079205.1 Phalaenopsis hybrid cultivar
ATCAATCATATATATATATATATATATATATATATATATATATATATATATATATATCATTGATTAGTAATATTTCGAGCCAAACTGATTTGAACACGAACGAACAAATCTTTGCTCGTGTTTGACTCGTTAACTTTGCGAACGAGCCGAACACGAGCTTCTTAGCGAGTCGAACACAAGTTGTTTGCGAACAACGAGCCCTTTTGACAACCCTAATGGTCTGTTGAGAGGATTTTATGGAGCTATTCAGAAAATGGTTTGTACCCATATCGCGTAAAGACAAATGCAGGACATTCATCAAGTTCATGTAGGGAGAGAAGATAACAATGCAATACGAAGCAGAATTCAATGCATTGTCAAGCTATGTGCCACAATTAATCTCTACTACAGAAGAAAATTGTGTATATTTCTTTTGGGATTCTATTAGACAGGCGTTGGTGTCTTGGGGGATGGATGAAAAAGAAAGTGTATTGATGAACGAGAACATGTTGATCAATTAGAATGATCCAGTGGGAAAAAGTCTGAGTATTGTTGTTACTTGCACCAAGTGCTGAAAACAACATTTAACCGTGGTACGACTCATGAGTATTGTTGTTACTTGCACCAAGTGCAGAAAACAACATAAGGGTAAATGTTTGATGGGCTCTAATAATTGCTATTGGTGTCGTTAGCCTGTTCATATAACAAGATATTGTTCATCACTTAGCCAAAAGACCACTGAAAATAGAAAACCAGGTGGAGCTTCTTCACAGAAGACTGCATGGGTAGAAAAGTATTGTCTATAGTTTTGGCTTCTACCCACAGTCAACCAAGACAACCTGTTCGACATCAAATGTATTTCGTTACTCCTAGTGAGCCTGCAGAACCTACTGTTGCTGATAGTGATGAGGTTTGATGATTTTGGCATTTTCTTCTATGTAAGGTTATTTTCCTAGCATAGTTTTTGGTTTCAATAAGTACGTGTTATTAACTGATGTATTTTTGAGTCTCCTTTACCTTACAGTGATTACTTTTCTTCTTAGTGAATGACCTCTAGTTTTCATCATGAAATTTATGGATAGATAATCTTAATCTACTTAATGAGAAATGACTTGTTTCAAATTACTTTTCTATATAAATTTCAAGGATGTAATTTTTTTGTAGAGGGAAGATTATGATGCTTTGCTTCGAATATCAAATTGAAGAGAGGGAGAGGAAGTGATGAGTCAAGCAAACGAAAAGTGGGTAGATGAAGCGATTGATGTGTTGTCGGATGACTCTGCTGGACAACGTACACCTTCAAACCTTATTGAAAACAATACTGAATGATCTTTATCTACAAATGATAATGTTCAAACTGATACTCAGGAGCCTTGCAGCTCCTCATCTTCAGGAAGTATCAAATGCATAGGCTACAATTCATACTTCACATATACTAAAACTTATTGTAGTTGCAACTGTTGACAATCTTTCTACTGCGGTTCTACCACCTCATCTAAACAAGCAAGTCGTTACTGTTAGTCAGGCGCAAGGAACTCATCAACTTATACATGCTCGACAATCTGTTGACCAACACACTGATTAGATGAGCCAGTCTTCGGATGAGGAATGACAAGTTTACATCCAGAAGGAAGCAGAAAAATGGAGACCTACTTGAGCTCAGGAAGCTAATGGACTATATATTGGTTACTTCGGGTAATGACACGCAACTCACCAATTTGTTAGTTGGCTCACTTTCTATAACTAGAGGCAGAAACAGGACTAAATTTGGTCGTCCTTAACTTTTTGTGCGTCTTGGCAGTTTTGGTTTTTGGTCTTACATATATCTTTTCCTTTTTAGGAACTTTTGTGTGTTGTATCATGTGGGTAGGGTGTCTTTTTTGGGCTCACTATACGTTCTATCAATATTTTTTCCATTTATATTAGCCCTTGGGTTTTTTAATATATATATTATAAAAGCCCAAGGGCAATTATATCGAAGAGAAAATGGTACAGATATGATTATATATATTTTGAGAAAAGCCCAAAAAACTGTACAATTGAAAGCCTCAATGTGGGAGGGCCCAAACATGACACATCAAATAGTTCCAAAAGAGAAAATACAGAAAAATACATGAGAGACCTAAAGAAAAGCCAAAAAGTGCTAAAATACAGAGTATCAGGTAGTTAGAGAACGACCCAATTTTGTCTTGTCGCTGTCTCTAGTTCTAGGGAAAGAGCCAACTATAAATTGGTGAGATGAGTGTCATTGCCAGTAGTAACCAATGTATCATTCATTAAATTCCCGAGCTCGAGTCAGCCTCCATTTTTCTTATTTTACAAGGAATAAATCTGTCAGATTGCTCACCTGATCAGATCAGTGGATTGGTCTAAAGTGTGTCGGACATGTGTAGGTTGTTGAACATTAGAAGCAACTATTTGTTGTACCAGCCGATCTTTTATCGGATCGAAGGAGTAATCTCTCGTGTCTTGACATATAAGTGGGTTTTCTTCAATAACTTTGAGTGGTATAAACACATTTGGATCTGTACCTGTAGTATGGTGTTCCTCATATGGATTAGGGTGTTGGAAAGAGGATCGGATTGTATTTTCTCAGCAGGAATAATAAGTGGTTGGTCTTTAGCAAACTTCAGCCTTACATGAGGATGCAAGCGATAGCAAATAGAACTGTGGCCAAACATACTACAATGAAAGCAATAAAGAGGGTGTGGTTTTATTTCAACTTTTTTGTCAAAACTCGTTGTGAGTGGTGTCAATCCATACGTTATCCGAAGCTGGTTGAGTGATATCTCTCTCAACTAACACACAAGCCACAAATGACCTGGTGACAGCTAGCATAGGACTACAACCTTAGAGGCTTACCGTATGCAATTGCTAAAGAATAGAAAATTTTCAAGTTGAACAGGTATAATTTTAACCTCAGAAGCTTTATCCAAATAGGAATGATAGAGGACTCTATTTTGGATCAAAATCGACAATCCACTTGAAAGGTTTCATAAATTGGTTGTCGATCTTGATAACTTTTTGAAAAAAAACGCAAGTGTAATCGACATCATGAGATAATTGAATAAGTATATGTTGACTGTCAAGTTAGCCAATATTTCAATTGCCCAATAGTTTCATAGCATCAAACTCTTTTCAAATGATCTCCAGTTTTGGGTGAACATAAAGAAATTTCCCCAATAGAGCAAAACGCCAAGAGGACGCGAGAGTATTGATTTCAACCTCAGTGAGATTAAGAGCAAGTTTTTCATTCTTTTTTCCAAGCTTTTTAATGAAAGTGTGATCACCACCACCTTCAAGAGCGTTATGGAAAGTTTGAGGAACATTGCATGACTTGCCAAAATGAAAATCAGATTTTGAACCTGAAAGAGGAGCATGATTAGAAATAGGACAGTCACCGACAAGTGCATTAGCATAGGAATGCATCGTCAAGGCCATCACCAGAATGGGAAGACAGCTGCTAGAAAAAGGAGAGCGGAGGAAAACTCTGTCAGACAGGGCGACTGGGACTCTTTAAGTATTGGAAACCTTCTATCGGGCAGGGCGACAGAGGCAATTTTGTCAGGCAAGGCGGGCAGGGCGAAGGTGTCGTTTAGGAAGAAATCGTTTGTCGGGGAGGAGGCGAGCAGACAAGCACGTCTTCGGTTAGGGGCGAAGACGACGTCGTCGTCTACGGGCACTCCAAGATGAAACGTCTGTCAGAGGCGCGCCGTCGGCTAGGTCGTGCGAACAGAAGAGAAAACGTCGTCGTGTTCAATTGAGGCAAACAAAAACGACGTCGTCGGGCTGGAAAGACTAAACTCGAGCTTTCTAATTCGTGAAAACGTTCTCATGGTAGACGACGGAGATGTGTGTCTGATAGTTTCACCGTCGGGAATCGCCCATCGTGCTAAACCCTAGCAGAGCCCCCCTCCGCCCGAAACCTGACTATTAATTGATTTCCTATAAATATATATATATATATATATAAGCCCAAGGACTAATATATTAAAGAAGAAAATGTACAAATAGGTTGTATGAAATGACCTAAAAGAAGGCTTAACTCACACAATACAACAAACACAAAAACCCAAAGAAGCAAATATACATAAAGATAAAACACCAAAAATCTATAAACAGGCGCAAAGGTGCTAGGGACGTCCCACTTTAGTTCTTCCTCTACCTCTAGTTCTTGGAAGGGAGCCAACTTACAAATTGGTAAGGTGTGTACCATTACCCGAAGTAACCAAAGTATCATCCTTCAGATTTTTGAGCTCAAGTATGTCTTCATTTTTCTTTTTTTTGGATGTATAGATCTGTCATTCCTCGTTTGAGGATTGACTCATTTGATCAATAGAATTGTCCAAAGGTGGTCGTACAGGTGCAAGACCTTGCACATCATGATCCCTTTGAGTATGAGTAACATTGACTTCTTTCTAGACCTGATGAGGCGGTAGTGGTGCAACAGAGGTATTTTCAACTGTAATATCAGTGATAGGTTCTAGGGCAGGCGGAGTTTGAAGAATCTCCCTCGCCTCCATGATAGGAGCTTCCAAAGGCAAGGAAGCTACAACAATGTGTGGATATTGAATTGTTGATATATTGCCTGCGGGAATAGTGACATCTTCAGGTGTATCCTTTTGATGATCGATAGTGTCAATAACTTGGAGCTGATCAAGAGGAGTTGGAATCCATGCCTCTAGTGGAGCACTTTGCTTTTTTGGTCTGAGGTGGGGATGATGACATTGAGAACTGGAGTGACCGAACATACGACAGTTCGCACAATATGAAGGAAAATATTCAATCTCTAACTTCTGTCAATATCCATGATGTTGTGTGCCCAACCAAATTTTCTCAAAAACGGAAGAAGTAATCTCTCTTTCAACAAGTACTCTAGCTTCAGATGGACGGGAAAGATTAAAAATAAGAATGACGTACCATAAGCTGAGGTAATAGAATACAAATGAAATTTTAGACCAGGAAGACGAATCCAATGCGAAATGATAGGTGGTTCCGTCCGTGGGTTAAAATCCACAGGCCATTTCAGAATCTTAATTGCTCTATTATCAATCCAGATCATCCTTCTAGCAAATAAACGTATGTAATCTTCATTATTAATTTGAATAAGAATGTGTCTCTCATCTAATAGTCCAATTTTTCACTCTCCAACAAGGTTCATAAGTTTAAGCTTCATTTTAAGATCATCATATATAAATTTTCCAATCAAATTCAGACGATATGAATAAGCAAGTTGAATATATTTAGCTTCTGTAAAAAAGATGGCAGACTTCTCATTCTTCATACCAGGTTTCTTGATTTCCTTCTCTCTCTCAAACAAAGGAGAGAAAGAGCACGATTTGAGTGTATCTAAGGCGTGGACACCCGTGAGGACAGCTGCATACGATCTGTTTGAAGTCATCTTCAAAAGGTGTGGCATTAAAAAAAAAACACGGGAAAAGTGGCGTCAACCGAAGCTGAAAAGGAGAACACACGAGAGCCGCACCGCAGAGGAGCCGCAGAGCCGAGACGGGAAGGAGACTCGAGAGCTGTTCGCGAGACGGGAAATTCGTGAGTCGGGAGCCGCAGAACTCGCAAGATCGGAAGACATCCCACCCACGAAATGGGAAGCCGCAAAGAGCCGCACCGCAGAGGAGTTGCAGAGCCCAGAACTGCCGAGCCGGGATAGCTCACGAGACAGAGAAAGTCACGAGACAGGAAAGCCACGCCTTAGATCGCGAGATGCAAGGAGACGAAACATAAATCAGGCGCGAAGACGCCAGAGAAGAAGCAGCGAAGCCGTAACAGTTGCTAGGGTTCGCCATCAGGCGAAACCCTAATAGAGCCGAGCAGGATAGAAGACGAAGCCATATATATATTATTTATTTTATTTATTTTCTTAATTTTTTTAATATTTTTTTAAAGGAAATCGATATTTGGCAGAGATCCAAATATTGATTTCCCATGCGCTCAAGGTCTATGGTGAGAATCTCGCGCCATGTGGCTATAATTCGACTCCCCACGCACCACGGGGGGGTTCGAACCCTTGCCAGAGGGGACCCTGCCTATCAACTGGACAAGGATATATATATATATATATATATATATATATAGATATATAGACATAGACATATACATGTATTCATATATAGACATATACATATGTGTGTGTGTATATATTTATATATGGCGTCAGGATCGGCAAATTCTGCTAGGGTTTCTCCTCATGACGATTCCCAAGGGTGATTTTATCGGGTTTAGCTTCGTTTATCTTCTACGTCTCCCACGAAAGACGTTTTCACGCAGCTGCAGCTCCTGTCTTTCCTGTTTGAAGTTTGTTCGCTCTCAGTCGTCACCTTTGTCTACGAAGAGCGCTCCTGCCGTCGTCGTTTCCATTGACGATAGCATTTTTCTCGCTGTCATCTCCCGTTGCGACGACATTTCTTCTTGCGAGTAGATTCCTTATGGCTGTCTCGTCACTCATTCCAGACGAACCGAGCCCGACGCCCAAAGTCTTGCTCGCATCTTTGCGGCTTTCCAGACTTTCTCTCCTAACCGTGACCATCTTGTGAGGGAGATGGCCTCGACACTCCATTCCTATGCAAATGCCCTTACCGGCGACGTGCCCATTCCTGCTCGTTCAACACCTGATTTTGCTATCGGTAAGTCCTGCAATATTTTTGAAACTTTCCATGAGGCTCTTGAAGGTGGAGGTGATCATATTTTTATTAAATAGCTTGGAAAAAATGGGAAATCTGCACTTATTCTCACAGAGGTTGAAACCAGTACTCTCGCGTTCTCTTGGCTTTCTTCTCTAGTGGGAAAATTCTCACCCAAAACTGGAGATCATTAAAAAGGAGTTTGATGCTATGAAACTATTGAGCAGTTGAAACATTGGACTACTTGACAGTAGACATATACTTATTCAGCTATCTCATGATGTCGACTACACTCGCATTTTCTCTCAAAATGCTATCAAGATTGATAATCGTTTTATGAAAATTCTGAAGTGCACTGTCGATTTTGATCCAAAAACAGAATCTCTTATCATTCCTGTTTGGATAAATTTTCCAGGATTAAAATTACATCTGTTGAACATGAAAATCATCTACTTTTTAGCAACTGCATACGGTAAGTCTCTCAAGGTGGATAGTCCTATTTTTGTTGTCATTAGACCCTTTGTGGCTTGTGTGTTAGTTGAGTAAGATATCACTCAACCAGCTTTGGATGAGATATAGATTGACACTATTCACAACGGGCATTGACAAAAGGTAGAAATGGAACCACATCCTTCTTATTGCTCTCATTGTAGTATGTTTGACCACAACTCTATTATTTGTTATCGTTTGCATCCTCATTTAAGGCTGAACATCGCTAAAGTACAGTCACATATTATCTCTGTTGAGAAGATGCAACCCATCCTATTCCCAACACCGCAGTTCCTGAAGAAGAGCAACATACTACAACTACAGATCCAGTTGTGCTTATACCACCTACTGTTATTGAAGAAGACTCACTTTTATGCCAAGACACACGAGAGTACTCCTTTGATCTAATAACAGATCAGCCGGTACAACATGTAGTTGCTTCTAATGTTCATCAATCTGCACATCTTTAGCACACTTTAGACCAAGCTCAGGTGAGCCAATCTTCGGAAGAGAAATGACTGATCTATTCCAGGAGGAAGAAGAAGAATGGAGGTCGACTCCAGCTCAAGAGCATATTGGATGATACATTGGTTACTACTGACAATGACAATCATCTTACCAACTTATTAACTTGCTCCTTTTCTAGAACCAGAGGCAGAGGCAGAATCAAATTAGGTTGTTCTCTAGCCACCTGATACTATGTATTTCAGCATTTTTAGGCTTTTGCTTTATCTCCTTGTGGTTTTGGTGTGGGCAGGGTATTATATGAATTTACACACACATATGCACACACACACACACACACATGCGGAGTGTGAGTGTGCCGCTTGCGGTGTATTTTTGGTTGACATCTACTAAGTCAGTTTTAAGTCTCTTGGGGTCACATGCTCGAATTCACTTGAGTTCATCTACCTTGCGGAGCGAGATCGAGTGATTAGACACATGAGGGTTATTGAGGGCTCGTATCATATATGTATATGTATCGAATGTTATGTGCACACGAATGTTATTTTTATATTGATTGCTTGTATGATAACTGACTATGATATGATACTAGCGGGAAAAAAACTATGGTACCTGTGTATGTAAATGGAAAATAATATTGATATTGAAGTAATTTATTTGGTAAAATTTTTAGACGTTGCTTATATAACGATTGTGTCGATATGGACTGATATAGGTATAATTTTGATATTGTAAAATTCATTAAATAACATCATATTCTTAAGATTTCAAATATTCATATTGATTTATTGAAAGTTTGACTAACATATATATTATTTTCTTTTTTTTTTTGTATTACTTTAGTTTAGGAGTGTGGGTATTTACTGATTTTGGTGTACACATAGTTGTTTTAATTAACTTTTTATGATAATTATTTTTGTAATAGATGAGCAATACAAGAGACATATTTGCAGAAGTCTAGACAGCTTCTAATGAGGTAAATTTTATTATATTGTTTTAATTTAATTTGATTAATGGTTTTTCAATTATTAATAAATAGCTATAGAAAATAAATATGAAAAATTTGATTTGGACTGTTCGACCATCTGTACTTATCTTGGATAATTCTAAGCTTCGGGCCTACTTTTGACACTTCCCCCGTACAAGAAATAAAATTAGATTCTTGAATTTTGTTTCCATTGTATTATTTTCTCTGGAAAGATTTTAAGCTTTTAAGATTAATTTATATAACATTTTTTTTTATGTTTTTTAATATTTTACATTTCAGAAATTTATATCGCGCTTAGGGAGATAAAAGGCCTGTTGTTGTTGTGCATTTGCATAAATTTTAGGTATTATAATTGACACATATCTACATTATCTTCTTAATTTGAACATGTTCCGTCTCAATCACCTAGATTTGCGAGCCTCAGTCTGGTTCCTTTTTATCAAAATCTTAAATCATCTCATCAAAGTTGATTTGTTTTTCAGTAAGTTGATTCCTCCTGGATAATGTCATTTTCATATTTGAAAAACCTTCTTCTAAATTAAATTTTCTTTTAAAATGTTTACAACTTTTACTGAAATTTGTTGAGATCTATATTTAATAAGAGTGTTTTATTGGGTTTATTTGTTAGACATTGTAACCCCTATTTAAACACTTATGTTGAATGAAATAGTAATTTTTGGCTTATTTCTTTTTTTTGGTATCAGAGTCAAATCCTTCCCATCTCTATCTTTTTCTCTTCTACTCAACCCTTCCATCGCCTGCTTGGCCTCCACAGGTGCCAACACCGAGCCGCTACTGACGATGACAACAATTAGTGTGGCTCGCCACCTTTCAGAGTCCTAGTCGCTGCCATCTGTCCAAACAGCCGCCGCTGTCTTTCCAACCCGCTGTCGCAACCTCTTTTCGAGGCCACCGCTGCCGCACAAAGAGATTGTGACCGTCGATTGAAAGGGATCCGTGTGGGCAGCGATACTGCACAGATCCCAAGGAGGTGAATGATATGAAGATGATCTTGATCATGATGATGTGATAGATCAAGATTTGGCCTAAGGGAGGGAATTGTTCGTGGTGTGCATGAATTTGAAGGGAGTCCATGTGATTGAAGATGACGAGAGATGGAGATAGTGAGGGGAGGAAAATATTAGATCTTCTGGGAAGGACTGATGTTGAGGCCCTGAAGGTCCTGGTAGGGTTCATATAGAGAGCTAGTGCCTTGACAAGAACCACGAATTCAAGATATACTTCAACACAGGTGAAGCTAGATCTCCCTTCCGTGGATCTAAAACATGATGGACCAGCCACTTATCTAAGCTGGTCTCGTCAAATTGAGCTGGTTCTAGTAGGGAAGAGACTAGAGTGGTATCTGACCGGGAAAGAAATAAAGAGTGACTGTGCTGAGAGGGATAAGTGGAGGAACACTTACACCTTAATTTACACCTGACCACTCAACTCAATGGTTCTGTTAATTGCATCCTCAGTCGATGGCATTTGAAAGGAGATGTACATCTTAGTGCTGCTAAAGAAGATTTATGCTCGGATTGAGAACCACACGAGGGTATTCCAGATTCAATGCAAGATAAAAGCCGTGGTACTGGGTGAGAAATCAATTTAATGGTACTCCATTGATTTTGAGAGGTTGTGGGCAGATCTGGATTACTTCTCACCGTTGTCTAGCGGTAGCAATTCAATTTAAGAAAATGAGAGATATTTACTTAGATGAAGACTATGCAGTTTCTGGTGCATCTAAATCCAGCATTTGATCAAAGAGCTGCCCTTCTGCCTTCTAGCTCAGAAGACTATTCCTACACTAGATGAGGCCTTCGCTACGTTGATCCAGGAGGAGAGTCACATGAAGCTACACTCAAGCCGAGTGGTTTTTCGGGTACACAATCAGCATTGGCTGTTGCGACCCCAGATACGCTAGGTGTCTTGGGGAAGACTCGCAAGTGCTACTACTATAATGAAGTTAGTTATCTGAGCAAGACCTGTCTTATGTCACCTAAAGAGTGAGAGACAGGTGGACACGAATAAGGTAGAGGTTGTGATCGTGGTCGTGTGGGTCGAAAATGTGAGAAAAGGGGCTACCTGACATATCTGATGGTAGCAGAGGATGAGAAAGAGACATGTGATCTTTACTAGTGAGGATCACGAGTGTTTGGAGCTGTTGAAGAGGAAGTAGAAATCAGCAGGAGGGAGAGTTGATGATGTTTCAAGTTCATCAATATCAAGGGGTAACATTGTCTCTTATGCTCACTTCAGGAAAGGTACTGGTGATACACTTGCTCTTATCTCTATTTTCACCACATGATCATCAAAATGGATTATAGATTCTGGTGCTTCTTGTCACTTGATATGCATTGGTGGAGAGTTTTTTTCATATATTCATTTAACAACACCAGAGAGTATACAGTCTGTTGATAGTACAATGCAACATTTAGTTGATAATGGCACAGTGAGATGTACCAATCATATGACAGTATTCAATATTTTGCATACTTCTTTTCCAGTTAACATCTTATTCATTAGTGTAATTATTCTACAGTTAAAGTGCATTGTTTCTTTTGATATTCCTCAGGTAATTTTCCAATAGAATTGGATGAGCCGAACACTTGAGACTAGGACATTGCATAGCAGATTTAGGTACTTGGTTTGAGAAGGGTGGACTCAGCTCTGCACCATCGTGGAGAGTATTGCAGTAGGAGAATTTTGGTGGAACATCCTCACGAAAGTATGGGACATTCTAGTCTTAGTTGACATAATTTGGTTGTATCCATCTACATATGAAAAGAAAAATAAGGAGAATCTGATGTGTGATGCGTGAGTTTAGCAAGCTCACTAGGAGCTCTTATGTCAGTTATGGGAAGAGGAGCTCTGGTATGTTTGATTTGATATATTCTAATGTATGAGAACTTTGTTCTACTATTTTTATGAGTGGTTATCATTATTTTGTTAGGTTTATTGATGGTTTTTCTCGTGTTACCTAGATATACTTGATGTAACAGAAGAGTGAGGTGGTTACTTTAAATATTTGCACTAGGCCTTTAGACTTAATATAGGACAATTATGAAGGCACTAAGATCTAATAATGGGATAGAATATGTCAACAAAACATTTGGGGACTATCTATCAGCTCAAGGGATACAACACTATACCAAATGCCATACACACTAGTACAGAATGGAGTAGCTGAGAGGAAGAATTGACTTCTTCTAGAGGTGGCTCAGAGCATGATGATGGTAATTAATGTCTCATATCACTTACGGGGTAAGTAGTGTTGACAACTGTTCAATTGATTAGCAAGATGCATTCAAGTGTGCTGGAGTGGAAGTCTCCTTGTCAGATGTGGAAAGGAGACGACAATCGGATCCTTCAATTGAAGGAATATGGATGTATATGTTTTATGAAAGACAACAAGTCATGTGTTTGAAGCTGGATCCCAGTGATGTGAAATGTGTGCGTAGGATATTTTGCTACACAAAACAGTTATGTTTGTTGAAGCCCGATTGAACAGAGATTCTTTGTGAGTATGGATGTGTCATTCAGAGAGTTTCAAACCATACCACTCTCTGAAGGTGAATTCATCCGTCACTGACTCAACAGACAGAAGGTGTTTGGATGTGTATGCTTTGTGAAAGACAATAGGCCTTCATTAGAGAATTTGGATATCAGAGCTGTGAAATATGTATTCATGGTTTTTTTTGCTACTTAGAAATGTTATGTTTGTTGGAACTCGATTGAAAAGAGACTTTTTGTGAGAATTGATGTGTGATTTAGATAGTTTGAAGATTCAACCTTCGATGACTCAACAAAACACTGGGAACACTGGTGGATGGAGAAATGTTATGTTTGTTGACTATAATGGTATGTTTGTTGACTATAATGAAGCAATTGCACCAGTAGCAAAGATGAACACGGTGAGGACACTGGCTTCTTTGGCTGTGCATGGTGGATGGAGACTCCATCGACCGGTTGTGAAGAATATTTTTCTTCATGGGGAGCTATTGGAGGAGGTATATATGGAGATACCACTATGATTCAGTACATCCCAGGCAGTGGGCAAGGTTGTAGGCTTAGGAAGTCGTTGTATGGCTTGAGGCTCTCCTCGAGCCTAGTTTGACAAGTTCAGAATGGTGATAGTTGGTATGGGATATCAACAGATCAATGTTGACCACACAGTGTTCTTTCGACAACCACATTACCATACTTGTTTTGTATTTGGATTACATAATTATCACTGTTGATGATGAGGCAGATACTTTCTTCAGATTGAAGTGACCCATGGGCTTGAGGGGACAGTCATATCCCAAAGAAAGTATGTATTGGATCTTCTAACATAGACAAATATGCGGGGGTGCAAACCTGCAGTCTCTCCAATTGATCAAAAGGTCAAAGTCAGTACAGAGGCACGTGAATTAGTTGATCATGGGAGGTAGCAAAGGCTGGTGGGCTGCCTGATTTATCTGTGCCACACTCGACCCGATATTTTTTTTTGCAGTAAGTGTGGTGAGCCAGCCGCTACATGTATGATCTAAGGAAGGGTCATATTCATCCAGTGTATCAGATTTTGAGATACTGAGAGTGCACCAGGGAAAGACTTGATATTTAGGAAGAATGGACCTGCAGACATTGAGGGCTTTTGTGATTCTGACTGGGTAAGTTGTGTTCATGAAAAACGATTCACATCAGGATATTGCATATTTGTAGGTGGCAACTTCGTCTCATCGAAGAGCAAGAAATAGTCATTTGTAGAAAGATCGACAACAGAGGCATAATACCGGGTCATGGATTAGGAGTTGTTGAGATGATGTAGCTGAAAGCCTTGTTGGTTGAACTCAAATTGAATTAGAGAACTGAAATGAAGTTGTGGTGTGGCAACAAGTCGAGAATCAGCATTGCTAACAACTCGGTGCAACACGATAGAACTAAACATGTGAAGATTGATCGATTCTTCATCAAGGGGAAGTTGAATAATTTCATGTAGCTACTGGAGAGCAGGGGGCTGATTGCCTCACTAAAGGACTTAGTTCAGTGGAGTTAGCTCAATCATGTGACAAGATGGGCTTAGTGAATATTTTTTTGCTCATTTGGATGAGTAGTGTTGAGAGTTATGTGTAATAATAGGGTTTTATTGGGTATATTTGTTAAACATTGTAACTTGTATTTAAACAATGTTGAAATAGTAATTTTTAACTTATTTTTTTTTTTAAATTAGTTAATTAGTCTTTTTTTCTCCTTAAAAGTATTATTTAATTACTCAATCTCAAATTCAAGATATATAGAAATGACTGGTTTTTTGTGAACTCAAATATATAATCTTTCGCAACGTCTTGCAAACTTGCGTTATGCTCTTGTCACCTCAAAATGAAGCCTTATGTTGGGCAGCACAATTTTTTTTGAAAAAATAGTTTGTCCAAGGCCATAAGCAATAAGCATCAGTTATTGGTTAGTGATGGATTCTGGCTCAAATCAAATTTGGCGGATGAGTATTCATTGCCTCATTTAAAAAGAGTGATCATTGTTTTCATCCTAAAGAGGTCTAATTTTTTCAAGAGGATGGACAAATGCTTGTTTTTTCTTATCCCTTAGACCGCTCACAATAACCCGCTATTTCTTTCTTTACTTCATTCATCTTGTAGCCATTTCCTCTCCGATAACAGTCCTTTGAGAGTAAATTAAACAGTTTTTGCTTAGCTATGGGTAAGAAATCAAGCTATCAAAGACAGATTTTGTGATGGAGTTATTGATGATGTAGGCAGCAAACCACGAGGTACATCAGGTTTAGGTGTTGAAGAAGTAGCAAATACTGTTCGAGTATAAGTAGTAGGTGGAACATCAGTAGATACTGGAATATAAGTGGCGTGGGAGCTGCATGTTCCAGGCACGAGCGCAGTTCCGCAATATGCCAAACTCCCGCGATTGGAGCAGCGAACAGGAATATTCCTGTTCAGTTCACAATTGCCACAAGAACTTTGACGTTTTTTTATTTATTTCTTATTTACTTATTTCATTTTCCTTTATCTTCTATTTCTCTAATTTCTAATTAAGTATTTTATATTAGGAGTTTTTTGTATATAGGTGTATTGGGTCTTTGGATTTTCAATTTTTTTTGTGATTTGCTTTGAGAGAGCCGACGATATCTCCTTTTCTGTCTACGGGTTGTATCTTAGGATTCCTAGTGGTGCTTCGACTGTATCTTAAAATCTAGGTGGTGTTTATCCTTCTTTTCCTTTTTCCCCAACCATTCCCACGACGCTCTCATGTCCCCTTTATCGTTTTCTTTGTTCTCTCCACTCAAAGCTGCTCTCCCACAGCTATTCTTGCTGCCACAGGTTCTCCATTGCTGCCCCCTCTTCCTAGTTTGTTGGTCGGTCCCTTGCAACCTCCCCCAAAGGTCCAAACCCCTTGCCGACACCACCTACACTCTACATCCAACCCTAGTTCTAGTTTTATGTTGTTTTATTGCAATTTTTTATTTTCTTTTTGTTGTTATAATTTTAGATTTATTAAGTCAGTAATAACATTTGTTTTCCCTTGTGTGTTGATAATTTTCGGTATCAATAAATTGTGAATATGGAAACATTGAATGGTGGAATAGTAGAAGTTTCTGGGGAAAAATAGGTTGTTGAAGTAGTAGCAGGAGCAACAAGTCGGAAAAATAACAACTTCGCCTTTCGAGCCTTCAACATCCTCGAAACAATAATTGACTTGATTTTCTTCAATTTTTCCCCCATTGCAATTGTTTTTATCTTTTTTCCTCCCAAAAAAATATGATCTCAAAATCATTAGGTGTTTCAAAGCAACAAAACCCCCTAATAGAAAATGTCCATTGAATAATATAAACTTAAAAATGAAATAGTATATGCACTTATCAAATGGTTCGTGGCATACTATGAAAGGTTCTTCATAATTTTTGGCAAGATATAAAATTTCATATTTAAGCTAACACCTCTTCTTCTCATCTTCTCATTAATTCAGAATATTCATCCACCCCTATAAACGAAAGATGAGTGTTTTCCCTCTCAAAATGAGTAGTTTTAGTTTTAACTGGCCATCCGTTAACCTACTTCAAAATAAAAATTTTTTGTTTTTCAATTCTAATTTTATTAAGATACTGATCTTATCCATGTAATTTAACGATAGATTGCAAATTCATCCCTAAAATCTATAAATACTAAATCACGTCTGAAGAAAGTTATACTTTAAGAGATTTTCTTCTTTCTCATGTTTAAAACCATAAAAATACTTTGCACAATCAAGGTTGGCATTGTTTGAGTATGGATAAGTTGTAGAAATTCGTATGAAGTTGCAAGCCAGGTTCGAAATGAGTTGGTTTAACTTGCCATCCTTTTACCAACTTCAAAAGAAAAATATTTGTTTTTCAATTCTAATTTTATTTACGATACTGATCTTATCTATGTAATTTAAAGATAGATTGCAAATTCATCCCTAAAAGCTATAAATACTAAATCACGTCTGAAGAAAGTTATACTTTAAGAGATTTTCTTCTTTCTGATGTTTAAAACCATAAAAATACTTTGCACAATCAAGGTTGGCATTGTTTGAGTATGGATAAGTTGTAGAAATTCGTATGAAGTTGCAAGCCAGGTTCGAAATGAGTTGGTTTAACTTGCCATCCTTTTACCAACTTCAAAAGAAAAATATTTGTTTTTCAATTCTAATTTTATTTACGATACTGATCTTATCTATGTAATTTAAAGATAGATTGCAAAGTCATCCCTAAAAGCTATAAATACTAAATCACGTCTGAAGAAAGTTATACTTTAAGCGATTTTCTCCTTTCTCATGTTTAAAACCATAAAAATATTATGCACAATCAGGGTTGGCATTGTTTGAGTATGGATAAGTTGTAGAAATTCATATGAAGTTGCAAGCCAGGTTCAAATTAATCTTTATTAAAATATAACTCGTCGTCATATAAACTGTTAGGGTACTCACGTTCTTTCAGAACTTGAGCAATGAAACTTTCACCTTCAAATGTACTCTATGTGCAATCTTCATGCCGGAATGAGCCTTTGTCAAAATATGAGTATACTCAAATTTCTTGAACGCTTGAATGTTTTTTCTTAGAACAGTAGTCATGAAGCGGGAACTTGGAGAGCAAAGCAAGGGAAGAGAAATGCTGTTGAAGAGAAAGAATGTGAATGGAATAAATAAATGGACAGAGAATTTAAAAAAAATCTTAGAGGACTGCTTAAAGAGAAGATGTAACATTTTGAGAAATGTCATGTTAGTTCAAATTTTACCTTTCACTGGTTTGTTATGTGGCTAAGAAGATGCACCAAAGAGAAAAAAAAATTGAAAATCAGCTGTTGAAGAATAAACTTGCCATTATAAAGAAATTGACTACCCCGCTCCTCAACTTTGAATTCTCAACAAACATACTATCTGCCACATCATTAGATATGTAAATGGGACTACCCAAAAAAAAAAAAAAACATTTTTCTAATACAGCAAATTTTTTCTGCTTATCCTTTGCATAATATTTCATCAAGGTGTGTTATTTTGTAGAGTCGGCTCTATGCTAGTCAACACCATTTAAAACTAAAAAGCATAAAATATTTTAAAGTTAAAACTTCAGCCACTTAATCATCGATCTCTCATGTAAAAAGGAAATCTTACTTGAATCTCTTGGGGGTAATAAAGGTTGTGTTATGAGCCTCATGACTCTGTTATGGGAGAATTAACATTTGAAATTTCTATTTTCTTTTTCTATTACTAGCAATTGCTTCAATAACTAAATAAACTTTCTCAAGGGTACCTTGGATGCTGGTACTAGCCTTTCTAGAAATATTTTGTAATTTTCTAGTGTCATCTACAAACAAAACTGGTTCTAACATCCAGCTTGTGGGAGAGCGAAAATTCTAAACGGTTATGGGGAGGACAACAGTCATGCAAAACATTGAAAGGAGTTTGTCTATTACAAATTATGAACCAAATCTGGAAGAAGATAATAGGACAACAGTCAAATAGGATTAATATCCATTACTCTAACTGAAAATGTGATTATGGAATCCTGCATGTGGGTGAATAGCTATCTTTAACAGCCATTTATTTTGAAAATTCTGCTTCCTCTCTCGGTGGCATAAAGACAAATCTGTTGCTATTTTAAAATTGTAAAATTTATGTCATGCTTCTATTTTTTCATTAGTTACTCTCACAACTAAAATAATGTTATGTACATTATTGTGTTCACCGTTTTCCTTTTTTCACTTATTGCTGGTTCCAACGTTCATCCTTGGCTTTTGAAACCTTTATTTAAATATGACTATATCCTCTCTTTGAAATAAGAAAAATTAGCTCCTCTTGTTTATTTTTTCAACACTCTCATAAGATATTAGCCTGCAAGTAAATGCTTCTCATCAGATTGGTGCTTCGATTTGCAACAACTTCCAATTTTATGTCCAGTTATTATATTTTTCATTAATTTTCTTTTATAAAATTTTCTATGTATTTGATCTCCATTTTTTTGTTTATTATTTTATTGCATTCATATTTAAGTACTTTCGATGTCAGGTGAATACATATACATGCTTGCTTGTACTATTTAGTGTTTAATTTCATGTTTTTATGTTCATCTATAATTTCGTTCATGTCACCATACTCATTTTGCTCAAACTTCGCTTCAATTTATTTTTTTGCACATAACAAACTCATCACCTCAATCATAAATAATTGTGACACTTTTGATTTCAAATTGATTTTGAAGGTGGCCTTGTTGCATTGCGTTATGTCTGAAAAGGAATATGATGTAATAATTAATTGTTTGTACTCAAACTTATCGGAAGAGCCAAGCCCTCCAAGTTTTTGTAGCAATGTTGTTGAAGCAAAGGAATCTATGCGCATGCTTGTAGACAAGGTCAATCTTAATGGTCAGAACATACTTTCACGATCTATTTTCATCATTACTGTTGAGATTCATTATGCTTTGCTTGAGCTTTGCAATGGTCTTGATATGGAATCTCCATTGGCTCAAATCTCTGTAAGTGTGACTATTGTTTTTTAAAATCTTTTCGAGTATCTTCATCAGCATGTTGTGTTGTGTACTACCCCTATCTAAGTTAGTATTCTTAAGTTGTGACTGTTTAAACAATGTTTAAATCTTATCACTAATAGATTATGTGAAAAATTCTTTATTGACACGAAATTAGTCCTTTCCAGCTTGAAGGCCTTTGGGTTTCTTATCGCTCTACATCTTTCTTTGAGATGGATCTTTATGTGACCATTCCTAAATTCTCTGTGCTGGATATACGCCCCGATACAAAGCCAGAAATGCGCTTGATGCTGGGTTCTTATACTGATGTTTCAAAGCCTAGTTATAACAATTCAAGTTTAGCGTCAAACTACATTACATCTCAAGAAAGCAAGCTCAAAAAGCTGGAAAACAAGGCTGACGTAGATGTTTCTAATTTAACCATGCTGATTTTTGACTACCGATGGCGTTCTTCCTTCCGGTCTTTTGTTATAAGGATTCAACAGCCACGGGTTCTTGTCGTTTTGGATTTTGTTCTTGCAGTTGCTGAGTTTTTTGTTCCTTCTTTGGGAACCATAACTGGCAGGGAGGAAACTCTGCATCCAAGCAAGGATCCTCTAACTTCGGCTGGTGATATAGTGCTTGTAGAACCACTGTATTTGCAGCATGAAGATGTTGTTCAACTTTCACCTAGAAGGCAGTTGATTGTGGATGGTTGTCAGTTCAATGAGTTTACATATGATGGTTGTGGAAATATATTAGCATTAAGTGATGATTTTGAATCAAAGGGACAACCACATTCAGGAACAATTATTATACTTGGGAGAGGCAAGAAATTGCGTTTCAAGAATGTAAAAATTGAGGTGCGTATTCTACCTGCAACCTAGTACTCTTTAAATTTGTATTTCAGATTGGAGAATGGAATCTCTTTAAATTAAGAGCTGCACTCTAGGACAATGATAAGAAGCAAGGTTAACTTTATATTTTTTGATATTTAATAAAAGTTTGTAAAATGTGGTGTCAATCTCATTAATCGTTTAACAAGAATGCTTAGAGAAGATGGATTCATAAAAATGTCCAAGGTGATTTAAAAAGGCTGGTGATGGTCGGGAATTCGGTATTTTTACTAAAATCTCATTTGCTTGTGGGTGGGCTGGGATTCTTGAGCATAATTTTGCATATATTTTACTCATTTTAAATTCAAGTCACATAAAATTTTGAATTTCTTTACTTACAGTTTCAGGTTTGTTTTGACTGAATCTAACAAAACAAGCCATTGAATAGTTGAGTCTAGCTATATCTCTAGGACAATGATAAGAAGCAAGGTTAACTTTAAACATAATAATATTTAATAAAAGTTTGTGAAATATGGAGGCAATCTCATTAATCATCTAACAAGAATGAATAGAGAGGAAGGATTCATAAAAAATGTCCAAAATGATTTGGAAAGGCTACTGATGATCATGACTTAAAGATTTTTACTAAAATCTCGTTTTCTTGTGGGTGGGTTGGGATTCTTGAGCATCTAATTTTGCATATTCTTTTACTAAATCCAAATTCATGTTACATAAAATTTCTAAATTCATTAGTTGTTATTGTTGTTATAGTGTTAGGAGTTATATTAGGAAATATTTTATTACTGTGAGAAGTTATGAGGAATAAATTATTTTTTTGGATTAGGAGTTATTTCTTTTCTTATTTTATATTTATTTTCTTGGATTGAATTTATATCATTTCCTATTTTATGTTGTTTCATTCATTTTTAAATAATTAATAAAAATTGAATAAATGAAGATATTAGGTGATCTAATTTTCCTTTCATATTATTTTCTTTTTATTGTCTTTCATGTTCTAGGATTCATGTAAGGATTATTTATGCCCCCTTTCATATCTATAACATTTTGCACTTAATTTCACATTATACTGAATTTCAACATGTTATCAGAGCCAAATTCCCTACCCAAGTCACCGGTTCTCGGCATCCTCTGTACAGGAAGGGAGGAGTACTCGTCTTAATATTTGAAACAACGATTTTTACTTCTTTTATCTTTTTGCAGGTTGGCCTGTCGGCTGACCCTCCCGAGCCAGGAACTTTGAAGCTTTCGACCTCCCCACCCCCCGCTTGTTATGGTCTTTGTTCTCTACTGGGCTCTTTTTCTTCGTTACGTCATCTGGGATTTGTCTCCCAATTGCCGAGCAAAGAGGAAGTCATACCCAACGGTAAGCGAGGAATACCTTAAAAGCGGTCGATAAGTGTTAGAAGAAGCTCAGTGGTTTCATCGTCGATAAGAACTGTGCTCTGTTCATGCTTCGACTAGCTTGGCTTTCGATTGGGGCGTACAATGTCAAGACGAAGACGGTGGGGCCTTTCCTAATGATAAGGCACTCGTATGAGCTTTCACATGGGGAGAACAATGGTTTTGACATCGCTTTAAGGTTGTTGGAGCCGATCAAAGAACAATTTTTAATCCTTACATATGCCGACTTCTACTAGCTTGCTAGAGTTATTGTTGTTGAGGTCATTGGTGGATCCGAGATTCCCTTCCATTCCGAAAGGGAGGACAAGCCTGAACCCCTTGAGGAAGGTCGTCTCCCTGATGCTACCAATGGTTATGATTACCTGAGGGATGTTTTGGTCACATGGGATTGAGTGATCAGGACATTGTTTCTCTTTATGGTGGACACGCATTGGGAAGATGCCATAAGGAGCACTCAATTTTTGAAGGGGTTTGGACAACTAATCCTTTTATCTTTGTGAACTCTTCACCAAGATTCTTAGTGGAGAGAAGGAAGGGCTCATCCAACTGCCATCTGACAAGTCCCTGTGCTGATTATGACGAGGCCCATCTAACGCTTTCAGAGCTTGAATTTGCTAAAGCTTGAATGTTCTGGATGAAGTATGTTTGCTGCGAAGTTTTCTTGGATTCTGGATGATTTTTGTGTTTTCTTTTGCTAGAAGCGGCAGTATGTCATGTCATCTAAGCAATAACTATGGTTGGGTGGTCGTATCCAGTATCAGGCCCTCGCCTAGAGTTTTCTGCAGGAAGCCCTTATCCATAACTTTTCTCTTTATCAGTCTCTTCTCTGGAGCTTTTTCTTTTATTAGGCACTCCTCTGCAGCCTTTTTTTGCATCAGACCCTCCTCCGGACCTTTTTCTGCATCAGGACGCCAACTGGAACTTTTTTCTTGCAGCAGCTTCTCCTCTGAAGCCTTTCTTGCAGCATGTCATTCTCCAAAGTTTTTCCTGCAGCAGGCCCTCCTTCAGAGCTTTTTCCTTTTTTTTTTCTTTGCAGGCCATACCTGGTGTCTTCTTCTTGGAGTTTGTTTGCTTCTCTGCAAACTATTTTGCAGTATTACCTGTATGAATCTTCTGTCTACCTACAAACACTGAAGTCAACTAGAATTCAGTTTTTTTACATTTTTTCTACTTCCTTGCAAACTCCTCTATAAAAGCCTTTGCTTACCTGTAGCACTACAAGAACTGTAGTCAAAGGCAACTGCATGTTGTCTACTTCTCAACAAACTTTCCTACAACATTACATGTAGGAGCTTTCTGTCTACCTGCAGATACTATAGGAACTGCAGTAAAAAACAACTGTACTATGAAATGAAGAATTCAAGTTCTACTTCATATGTTCTCCCTCGCCCATTATTTGATGGTTTCAAATCCAAGTTGAATATGATTTTTAACCATGTTTCAATTTTAGTGGAAGTATTAAGAGTTATATTTGGAAAAAATTTATTCATGTGAGAAGTTATGAGAAATAAATTATATTCTTTGATTCGGAGTTATTTATTTTCCTATTTTATATTTATTTCCTTAGATTGGATTTATTTCTTTTCCTATTTTATGTTATGTTCTCTATTTTCAAATAATTAATATAAAATTTGAAGATATTTTGTGATATCCCTACTTTCATATTATTTTCATTTTATTGTCTTCCTATTCTTGGATTCTTGTAAGCGTTATTTATATCCCCTCTCATATCAATGAAAAATCCTGTTTAGTTCTGCATTATTCTGAATTTCATCAATTAGTTTTAGTTTCAGGCTTATTTTGACTGAATCTAACAAAATAAGCAGTTGAATAGCTGAGTCGAGCTATATCTTTAAGTTGAACTGACATGTTTGACGGTGTTTTATATGTGTTTAAATTTGGGGTACTTTAGCCTTTTTGTTGTGTTATAGATGTACTGTAATAACCAACTCAGCTTGGGAGCTTGGATATAGTAAATTTTAATCGGAGGTGAATTGCTCGCCCATGCCTAATCCACCATGGGCAAAATATTTGATAGCTTACAACCTTAGAAGTCATAAAATAGAAATTTTCTAACTCCATATACATATCCTAGATAGTTTGTCAGTTTATAGTAAAATATAACCAACAAATATCCAGAGCTTCAAAAATTGGAGGTGGATTCTTCTAACTTATCCAAAATATAACTCACAAAATAAACCTAAGGTTTCGCCTCCAAGGTTACAACTCACACTACCAATAACCCAATATCCAAAATAATCAAAATAAATGACTAAACATAACCAACACGCTCACCATGCACTGGCCTCTATAACTCTTTAGGGGGACACAACCCACAGTAGTCTTAGCAACCTTTGTTCTTCTTGCCAACTAGTGAACATACTTGTTCCCTTCCCTATAAACACATCTCTAAATGATATTAAGATTAGCAATAACCTTAGATGCTTTACTTAGTCATAAAACAATGTTCCATGGTGCAGTCTTCTTCCCTTCAAGATACTCCAATAATTGTGCTGAGTCCACCTCTACCTGCAGCAAATGCCAATTACCACATCTAGCAAGTTTTACAGCTAGCCAGGCAACCCAAATTTTAGCCTCCGAAAGACTTTCAGCCAAACAGGGAGAAGCAAAAAAAAACACTAGCATCCTCCGTTATTTTTTCCTGAAAAGTCCCCACACACCAGCAGTCTGTGTTGGTGGCAATCCATTGTGTCATTTCTTCTTTAACTTGTTTCTCTACAATGAAATGACATTTATATTTGTTGAACTCCAGACGAGACTGCACCTAGAAATCCTTCAATATTGCATAAAGTTTTTTAACAGCAATTTTCCTAGCATTAAAGAATATTATAGCATTATCTGCATAGGCTAAGTGACTCGCCAACAATTTAGCTTTATGGCATAAGCGGTAAATCCATCGACTACACCCACCATAATTAGGAGTTGTTTTCTTTTTTTATTATATTTTTGGGGTTTTTGTGTGGTTTATGTCTCTTTTTGAATAAGTNCCCTCACATCTTCAAGGTTATTTGTGCTGATTGCTTCACACAAATATAAATCCTAATAAATAAAAAATTGCAGGATGAAACATCTAAATGATTACTCCTAAATTGAAGCCAAATAATAGGATAGCTTGGGAAATCACCTGAGACATCTAAATGATTTCTCCTAAATTGAAGCCAAATAATAGGATAACTTGGACAGGATTAACTAAATGATTTCTCCTAAATTGAAGCCAAATAATAAGATAGCTTAGGAAGTCACCGAAGTGTTTGTGCTGATTGCTTCACACAAATGTAAATCCTAATAAATAAAAATTGCAGGATGAAACATTTAAATGATTTCTTCTAAATTGAAGCCAAATAATAGGATAGTTTAGGAAGTCACCGAAGTTCAAATTTCTCTTAAATTGAAGTCAAATAATAGGATAGCTTGGGAAGTCACCAAAGTTTTTTTTCTCTAAATTGAAGCCAAATAATAAGATAGCTTAGGAAGTCACGGAAGTTCTCCTTCGGATATGTGGCATCCTCTAGTGTTTCCTCTTTTGGACTTCAAAATAAAATGTTCAAAATTTGAACCAATCCCCTTTCACACTTCTTAGTCAGATATCTTTGANAGCACATGCTTTTTGGGAAATAATATCCCTTGATTTGGGGGACCTTTGGCCCATGGCTTGATTTAGGTGGTCTCATGGTGTTTGGACTGGTCACTAAGTGCAACTAATGGCTGTGATGGAGTTAATTTGGTGACTTTATGGTGGTTAGGTCACATTTAGTGCATGGGTCCAAGTGGGTGCAAATGACCAAAACATGGGTTTAAGCTAGGGTATCCATGTTAATTGTCCCATATAAATGTTTAATTTGGTGTAGATGATTATAATGAACAACTTTGGTGAAGGATGAAAGTGGGTTTGAACTCAAATGAAGGGTCAATTTGAGGGAATTTTGAATTTTAGTCAATTTGGTCATGTTGGGCTAGGCCTGGGTCTAGCTTCGGTTAGCCTTGGTCTAAGTCAAAATTGATTGATTTAAATGATTAATAGGGACTCTATGAAGAGTTTTCAACATGAATTGGGTGCCAATTTGGAGGTTAAGGCAATCAATTGGGTGATATTTGGGGACTTAGCCAATTTGGGCCTAAATTTGGGAATTTTGGATTTAGGCCAAAATCAAATGGATTTGAGGCTTCACTAGGGCCAATTGATGGTTGGTTTTGTTGTATAAGGATGTTATAAAGATTTTTGAACATTAATTGGGGAATTTACTAGGCTATGGGTTCAATTTGGTAAGATTAGGTCATATGGTAAAAATTGGGGTTTTGACCTAACTAAAAAATTGGGCTCAAATCATGGGCCAATTAATCTTGAATTTGGTTTATTTTGGCCATATCTAAATTTTATTTGAGTTTAGGATTGGAATTGGGGTCAATTTAGATCAAATTGTTGGTCATTTGAGTTGATTTTGGGGAAATTTGGGCCCTTAAAGGCAAATGTGGGGGTTTTGGTTAAAGGTTATCAAATTAGCCAAATTGGGTCATGTGGTAGTAGAGAAAAATAAAATTTAGAATATTTGGGATTTATTTAAATTTTTTGGGAATTTTAGGATTTTTTGGGATTTTGGGCCCAAGAGGGGTATTTTGGTAATTTGGTGGTGTTTAGGGGCAAAAGGCCAACATGGGTATTTTTAATTGTATTGGGTAAATAATCACCCTAAATGATCCATGAGCAAAAAAAAATCCCATTTTGGGTCCTCTATGTAGTGGTCTTAGTCAACCCATTGCCCTAGGGCTGGTAGGTTTTGTGGACCATCTACATGAGTATCCCAAAAAGATCAAGGGACCTAGGCTACAAATTTGAGTTTAGGGTTGTGAGTGATTGTGAGTGCAAATGAGTGTAGTGAGTGCCTCAGCTCCAGACCAACACCCAGGGTCAACCCTAAGGTCCAGTAGTCCTAAGGGTGACTCATCTTGAGCTTCCCTTATAGTGACCTCACCTACTAAGTGCTAGAGATTAGGACCAATATTTGGAACTTCAAGTTGAGTAGAGAAGGGTGTAGGATTTCTAATGATGAGAGTTCCATATCTAGTTTTCTAAGAATAGTCAATAGGAAAATCCTATGGCTAGACCTTAGGCTACTAAAGAGATAGTTTTCTAAGAATAGTCAATAGGAAAGTCCTATGGCTAGACCTTAGGCTACTAAAGAGGATCTAAACCTCAACCAAAAGTGAGGTCACTATGGCTAGACCTTAGGCTACTAAAGAGGAAAAACTGAACCTCAACCAAAAGTGAGGTCAAGTCATATGGCTAGACCTTAGGCTACTAAAGAGGAAAAACTGAACCTCAACCAAAAGTGAGGTCAACTTTGGCTTTTCACGTAGAGATAAAATATGGAACAAATATATTTTTGAGACAGGTGACGCACCTACAGTGGTATACACTATTGGATACAACCGTCTTAATGGACTACAAAGCAATTTTTAACCTATTAATGATCTTCAACAGAATTAATATTACTGACATGCTAAATGATTCGACTTCTAGGTTCCAAATAATTCCTATTCTGGATTTGGCTCATAGCTCAAGATTTGATAATTCTAAATTTGTATAATTTATTAAAACCCAGAAATCCAACTCTTAACTGAGCAGTCACTTAATCTAAAGGCCAATATTCTGCCATAGAACATTATAGGTCTCACTATCACCTTACAAAATTTTTCTTTAAGTCTAAGCAGTATTTTCTCACACAATAAGCTGAATGCATTCCCCCACCTCAACCAACCAGCATGAAATATATTAATGACATCCCCATCTATTTCACCTAAGTTGCAAATGAGAGACCCATGATATCTAAAATGTTCACAACTTTTAATGATTTGATCATCATTGTAACTACTTTGCCACTAGAGTTCCAAGTAAAAAAATTACATTTCGTGTATTCAATTTTAGATCTACTCAAATGAAGGCCTTTTAGCTGCAATGTTGACCTCCATAATTCATGTTTAAGGGTAACTAAAATAAGGCACCCAAAACATTGCTATTTACAAATCAAGCACCATGTTTAATCTATTTCTTTTTTAAATCTCACTCAAATATTAAAGTTCATGAGAAAATCCAAACTCATATTTTTCATTTTTGTAAAATTCACAATTACTTAATCATGGCATGAATAAATGCATCACTTTTCTTAAAATCTTTCCATACTTTTATCCATAAAAAGGATATCATTGGAAAAAAAACATACACTAAGTTAAATCATCCCATAACTAAAGCAAAAATGTATGGGCTTAAAGCAGATCCCTGATGTAATCCAACAAAAAATAAAGAAATTATTGATCCTAGTTACTAAACCATTAACCCTAAACACATTTTTTCAAAATACATGAAAATTAAAAAGTTAATGAGGAGGAGTTACCTTCTTCAACAGTTCCTTCCTCGATAGTTCTAGGCAGGAGAGGAGTGCAAGCAAGAGAAAAATGGGAGTTTCTAATCACTATAAGTAATGATCCCTCCATTGCATTCCCAACTAGCTTACAATAAAAATAGTGAGAGGGTGTAGGGAAATGTTAAGGTTTCAGGCAGAGAAAAGGGGTTTAGTGGGAGAGGAGAGGGGTTCAGGCTGACAGGAGCGAGGGAGAGGGGATTAGGGCAAGAGGCATGGCCCCATTTTTGGTTATATATTGGATTATTTGTGACAGCTTATACCTAGTTTTAAATTTATAGGTTCTTAATACTAACACCGATGGTAATTTCCATTGCTTATTATAAAAACACATCACTTAATGACCTGCCCAATTATGGTTCAAAATTAACCGATGAAAAATGCTTGTCAATTAATACATGTTTATATCCGATGACTTATTACATCAATAATAATAAAATTTTTCAGCAAAAAATATTATTGTTACGTCGCCACCAGAACGTGTCATTCACTACCGCTACCAATTCTCTCTTTATAGTGTCTATTGTCGGTAAGGATGTTGGTATTGTCATTTATCTATCAAGGAGTAGCCACTCTGTCTATCTATTTTATTTCTCTATTCTCCAATTTTCCTTAATCTTTTGGATCAAGTGAAAGATCCTCAGGTATTAAGGAATTAGAGAAAGGAAAAGGGGAAAGTAATGATAGAAAACAAGAGAAATGTTGGGAGGTAAACTTATAGAGAAGGCACTAGAATGTCAATTTCTCNCGATCCT
Source organism: Phalaenopsis hybrid cultivar (assembly GCA_002079205.1). NCBI lineage: Eukaryota > Viridiplantae > Streptophyta > Magnoliopsida > Asparagales > Orchidaceae > Phalaenopsis > Phalaenopsis hybrid cultivar. The sequence continues at coordinate 526,360 of JXCR01148413.1, forward strand.
CAGGTATTAAGGAATTAGAGAAAGAAAAAGGGGCAAGTAATGATAGAAAACAAGAGAAATGTTGGGAGGTAAACTTATAGAGAAGGCACTAGAATGTCAATTTCTCATATAAAGAAAACCACATAAAAGGTCTGATAACTAGAGATTTAGGTTGATCACCTTTTCTGAATTATTTATTCTCTTAGAGGAACAAGCTCCTATACTTAATTACATCTTAGGCAATTCTAGATTTACTTAAGAAAACTCTTGATTAACGTTAACACTCGTTCTTCTAAAAAATGTCAAGGTCAAGGAAAGAAAAATCAAATATTTAACCCTAGAGTAATAGATTTCTAAGAATTTGATTCTACCCTAAAGGTTTTGTTTTGTTTTGTTCATGTCATGTCAAGTAGTTTTGTTTCTGTTTTGTTTTATTTTGTCATTTTTTTTTGTTTTGTCATGTCATGTTATTTTTGTTTTATTTTGCTTTGCTTGTTTTTGTCATGTCATTTCGTTTTGTGTATGTCATGTCATGTCGTTTAGTTTTATTTTTGTTTTTTTGACTTGAAATTCTACTTCTGAATGTCATCCTGCAAAACCGAGTTAGCACACTCTATAACATGCAAAGGAAATCTAAAGAAAATTTTTTGTTTTCATGTCTCCAATAAACCTATAAAATAGAACACGATTAGCATAAAATCATTTTCTTAGATTTCACAGTTTTAGTTGGTTATTTAATTGGTTGAATAATTTTTAAACGATTTGGTCAAGATGTCTATGGCTCTATCGTCCTGGGGCCGTAAAAATATTCATACCTAATTAGTCCGAAAGGTGTTTAAACCAGGACCAAAAAATTCTTTTCAGCAATCACATATTGCGTCATCCAAGAAATCTTCGTAAATCTGAACACAGATTTTCAAGTTGTGTTCGGTGTTCTTTGTTCATTAGAGTTGAATTTAAGTTGTTAATGTCTTTTAAGGTGAATTTTATGTCATTTTTGTTGGTGAGTTGGATTTTTATGATGCCATTTGTTTTAGGCTAGATGTCATTTAGACCTGAAGGAGTTTAATTGATACCTAAGATTTAGGTTTAATGTCGGTGAAACTTGAAGATTGATGTTATTCAATTTGTATAGATCTTAAGTTATGAAGATGATTTAGGTTTAATGTAGGTAGAATCTAAAGTTTGAAATGGTTTAAGTTCAATGTGGATAAGACTGAAGATGTTTTAGGCTTAATGTAGGTAGAGCCTAGAAATTAGAAATGGCTTAAGTCCAATGTAGTTAGGACTTAAAAAATTTTAGATTCAATGTAGGTAGAACCTAAGGATTAAAATGGTTTAAATACAATGCAATTAGGACTTAAGATGTTTTAGGTTCAATGTAGGTAGAACCTAATGCTTTTAAATGGTTTAAGTCCAATGTAGGTAGGACTTAAAATGAGTTAGGTTCAATATAGGCAGAAGTTAAAGGGTCTAAAATGGTTTAAGCCCAATGTAGGTAGGACTTAAAATGATTTAAGTACAATTGATCTTGAGAAAATATAGTTGTGTAAAATTTATAAAGTTNTGTTTATAGTGCCTCCTAACAAAGAGTAGAACCAAGTTCGAGCTTGTCCTTTAAGAGTAGCCGGAAACACTTGACACAGAAGCACATCAGAGGCACGCTGAATGTGCATGATAGTTCGATAATGATTAATATGGTCGTAAGGGTCGGTTTTCCCTTCATATGTATTGATGTTCGGAAGCTTAAAGCCTGTTGGGATGGAGTGTTGGAGAACCGCATCCGCTAAGGGAGAAGATTCATGGATGTTACAGTGAGCGTATAAGCGATCATTTTTCTCTAAGGGGAACTCTTCCAGGATGAGTCATCGTAGTTTGTTACGAATGAAATTATCTGACAAGGGATTTGTTCCTTCTTGAGGAGGCGGACCGGTACGAGTTCCTCCGAGCGGTATGTTTCTATACGTCGCGGAGTTAATGGTAAACAAATTTCATCCAATGGTATAGGCAGCGGTTGTTGAGCCCCGGGTAGGAGCTGTGGGATCTTTAGTTTAGACTCCTTCATTCTATGCATTTGATCTTCTATTGAATGACCCAAAACACCTTCATTGGCAGGATGACGTCTTCTAGGGTGGGAAGATGAAGAAGCATGCCGCCCTTGGCTTCATGATTGCTCCCTGGAATGATAGGTGTTGGTGCGGGATTCTCCATTGTCACGAACATTGTGTCTGGTTGCCATGTAGTAAACCACGTAAGTACTTTAGTTGTGGGAATGAAACATTCCCACAGACGGCACCAAACTGATGCGTGTCAGAAAATTTGCAGCGGTAGAGTAATGGATTATCGTCTTAGCCTTGCGCGAGGATTCAACACACACTCATATGAAATGAATCAAGATGTGATGACACCATAAATTTTTACATGGAAAACCCGTAAAGAGGAAAAACCACAGGGCCTGATCCAGTTGTAAAAATCCACTATAAGTTGATGAAGTTACAACGTCGACTGACGATGTCTAGTTAGCGGTATTCAATGGAGGTCATCGCTGATCGACAGTAGTTAACGACAATCGATGATGGTCAGCTGTGGTCAACGAAGGTCATCAGTGATCTATGATGATCAACGGTGGCCGGCAGTGGCAGACAGAGGTCGGCGGTGGTGGTCGACGGTGATCGACGATGGTGAGGATGATCTTGGACTTGAGCTCCTTCTTAAAGCCTCAAGTTCTTTCTTAAGCCTCCTCTTTCATGTGAGGGGTGAGGCTCTACTTATAGTGTTTTGAGTGCAATTAATATAGGAATATGAATCATTTTGATCGGACAGTCTGGAGAACTTCCCTTGATCAGATGACGTTTGATGGACATTTGAGTGCCTTAACGATGTCAGAATTGAGCAATCTTAAGCTCGTTGGATTCGTCTTGTCGAAATGCTCGATTCGACTATAAACTCACTAGATTTAACATTTGTTTAACTTTTTAAATGCCTCCAGAAATCCTCCAATATTGGTTTAATGACTTGATCCAGGCTTGATTTGACTCAGATTGGACCGACTTTCATATCATTAGGTCTGTCTCATCGAGCCGATCAGTTTGACTATAAGTTTGATGAAATTGCAGCTCCAGATGACTTTTTTATCGAAGTTTGAATGTTTCTTGTTCAAAAAATTGCACCGAGATTTGTGCTGGATGATGAAAAATTGTTGTTGATGTATCAAGACAGAAGATAAATTATGGCTATAATACAACCAAAAAACCACCAGAAGAATACTTAAATACTTCCAAAATAACTTTAAAATACCATCATAATGAGACCACGCCACCAGAATGTCACATTAATACCACCATAATACCATAACAATATAACAATAATACAAGTACCACATGAATATCACCTGAATATCACGTGAATTGCTCCAAAATAACATCAAAATACCACTAGAATATCACAATAATAGTAATATAATACCAAAATAATATCATAATAATACCGCTAGAATACCTACACAATACCACAAGAATAACACTAGAAAACTGCCTAAATATCACATGAATATCATGAGTATAACATCAAAATATCGCCATAATACCACCATAGTATCACAATAATTATTAATATAATATCACAATAATATCACAATAATACCACCACAATACCACCAGAATACCGTTATAATGCTATAAGAATATTTAAGCGGTATTCTGGTGCAAATATTGTGATATTATGAAGATTTATTAATGATAATAATCTATTGGTATTATGGTGGTATTGTTCTGGTATTCTGGTGGTATTATGGAATTATTCAGGTGATATTGTGGTGATATTTTGGTGCGATTGTGATGGTATTGTTGTGGTATTCTGCCGGTATTATTGTGATCTTATTATAATATTGTAGTGGTATTGTGGTGGTATTCTCGTGGTAGTCAGATAATATTTAGGTGGTATTTTAGTGGCATTCTGTTGATATTCTTATTGTACTTTTGTGATATTCTGGTGGTATTTTCAAGGTATTTGGTCGGTATTATTGCGATATTTGGGTGATATACTTGCGGTATTATGGTTGTTCGTTAGTTATATTTTGTTTGTTTAATGACAGTTTTCTTGTGATATTTTATTTATTTATTTTGTAATTTTTTTATGCTTCAAGGGGTGTTTACTAATGATTTTTTGTGGTATTATATACTTGTTGTACTCTTATGTTAATTTAGACCCTTTTGGTAACATTTTCTTGAAAAATATGTACACATGCATAGTTTAACAAGCTAAGAAATATGAGTAACGATTTCTTGACACCGTTGTGTAGAATGAAAATGATGCATATAAATTATATTTTGGATCATAATGGATTTACTGTTCAAAAGAGCTGTTTTTGTTATTTTTTCTCTTTTTTTAAGGAGTCGTCAGCTTGTCTATCTTCATATACTTCCCTTTATCGAGTAAATCTCTCTTCTGAATCATATAAATGACCAGGAAAAGAGAGGAATCAGAAAGATAATGACATACGATAATAAAAACAAATGAGAAAAGACACGTGAAGAACTTTCTGCGAGTAAGATTCGCGTGAAAGCCCAAGAGTTTACGTCTGAAACAAGATCGGATCGAAAATCCCTTTGATGCATATCCGTGAAGAAGGCCTACGAAATCAACTCACAATCAGAGATTCAAGTGTGTGTGTGGTTGTTCTGGGGTCAGAAGTAACTTCCAAAGGGACGTATCTATTGGTTAATTACATCTGGGGGTGTCTAAAAATACTCTCTATTAAAGGAATTCTGCTTACATTTGTATAATAAATAGTGAGAGGGTGTCATAAAGCAAAATTATCTCACAGGAGCATCATGATGCCTTCAAAGCTTGTGAAAATCCATACAGACATAAAGTGAATCTCTCACGATCCCACACAAATAATAGCTTATTAGCAATCGAGGCCTATGAAATAATTGGGTCTTTGCATAAGGTCCACACTTTGCTTCCAAGGCCAGATTAGGTCATAAGGATAGATGGAGAATCACTGTATCCCAAACAGGTGACGACTGATCCCGATATTTTGTATATGTAAGGATTTATGAAGTTGACACCACTACTTGAAGATTTTAATCCCCGACAATGACGTCAAAAAATTGATCCCGAAATACTTAATGCTTATGCGCAGTATAACAATAGTTCTGATGGTATTTTTCATTTATATTTCTTTATTTTGCAACAAAACCAAAAATTTGATTATGAAAAAAATAAAAAAATTAACTTTTTAATTTATATATATTTATATTGGGATGCTACACAAGTATACGTATTGTTATCAAGTAATATAGAACTTTTTAATTAAGACTTGATTATCGAACCCATAGGGAAGATTATGCAATATGCACTTTTTAGAAAGTTTTTCTATTTTTAAAAAGATAATTACTTAAACTAAAAATGATTTTTGCAGATATTTTTGATATTTTAACGAAACAATAAAAAGATAACTAAAATTTTTGTTGAAGAAAAGTATTTAATATGAAAATATCTTTCTTCTTATCATGAATCAGTAAAAAATATATGAATTATGTTGTGGAAGTACGCAAATTGTGTTGTGCCAAATATGAGCAATAATATTCTTTACATTTATTAGAGATGCTATAAAGAACATTGACTAATTTAAAGTTTGAATAGTTCTGAAGACTGGCTAGGCAGGGAAGATACTAGCTTTCACTTTAGAGTTCCCTCGATTCCCTCAACCTGGGGGCTAACATTTCGTATCAAAACCTAAAATAATAAACCAAGTTGGGGGCTTTAACCCTCCCTTGATTCCCTCCACCTGGGGGCTAACATCTTGTATCAAAACCTAAAACAATAAACCAAACATCGATTCCCTCCACCTGGGGGCTAACATCTCGTATCAGATTGGCCAAATCGAGAAGTAAACATTCGGGGGCTAACATTCTCGTATCAGAACCTAAAACAATAAACCAAGTTGGGGGCTTTAACCCGTCACTTTAAAGTCCTCTAATTCTGCACCCATCAATGAATATTTCCCTATTTATTTGCACTCAATCATATGAACTACATTCTTATTCATACAACCTCNACAGCTAGGCAGGGAAGATACTAGCTCTCACTCTAGAGTTCCCTCGATTCCATCCACCTAGGGGCTAACATTCTCGTATCATAACCTAAAACAATAAACCAAGTTGGGGGCTTTAACCTGTCCTGTCCTTTAACTCTAACACTCATCAATGAATATTTCCTTATTTATTTGCACTCAATCATATGAACTACAATCTCATTCATACAACCTCAAGTGATTCTTGCTAATTACTGAATAAGACAACACCAGCCCGGTTCTTAAATGTTGTCACAAAAAATTTTAACATTTGGATTGGTCAAATCAAGAAGTAAATGAAGTGCATGAATTTAAATCATCACAACTTCTTNGCGGGCAACGAGATTTCAATTCCGATTACCGACAGCATCTTACGGGCGAACCCCACACCAAAAATAGTGCCGACATAAATAGAGTGGTTTCTTAGAACAAATATTTCTATTTGGTATCAGAGCCAAACCTAGGGTGGCTGGGTTGTGTGAATAAGGAGCAAGGTGAATCCGGCGGCAGAAAGAGGAGAAAGAGACAAATATCTTCGGCAGGTCTTCAAAGTTACGATCAGCTTCAACGTCTTTCAGCGCTGCGATCGGTCCTTATATGATGTGATCCCATAGTTACCTCCTTTATTAGTTGCTTCGCGGGTTGAGATTTACCAGTGCAAGCAGGGAGCTTCGGCAGACTTTTGCGTATGATCAGCTTCGGCGACACTTCTGCGCTGCAATCCCATCGTTGCTTCCCTCGCTTGCTAGCTGTTATCCCATCGTTGATTCCCTTCCCTCGGTGGCTAGCAATGATCGCTTCTTCCTTCACTGGCTAGCTACAATCTCATCTTTGATTCACTCACTAGCCCTAGATGCGGCGGTATCCCGAAAGCTGCAGTCACGAAATGGAGATGAGATTTAGAAAAGAAAGGCAGGAGAGGGTGTCAGTGAGAAGTTGTGGGACCTCTGTTGCTGGCTCGCACCCACCTTTGTGTGATCTAAACTTAGATCCTTGTGATTGAGATGTCAAGAGACGAAGATATTATAGGAAGTAAAAGATAGGAACTTATGGGGAAGGTAGATCTTGAAGTACTGAAGGCCTTGATCAGGCTCATACAGGGAGCTAAAATATTGACGGGAGCCACTTTCTTAACACAAGATACGATGCAAGTGAAGCCAGATTTGTCCTCTATAGATTTGATTTGATGGATTGGTCACGTATTTGATTTGGTTGCATCAGATCGAGGCTGCTCAAGTAGGGAAGAAACTAGAGGGATATCTGACGGGGGTCGAGCTAAATAGTGACAGTGCTGAGAGGTATGATTGGAGGACCACACATGCCTTACTTTACACCTGGGTACTCAACTTGATGGTTCCATCGATTGCCTCATCAGTAGATGGAATTCGAAAGATGAGTGACAACTTGGCGAAGTTGAAGAAGATTTATGTTGGAGCTGAGAATCACATGAGGGTGTTCTAACTTTAGCGTGAGATAGAGACGGTAGTTCAGGGTGATAGATTGATTTAGGAGTACTCCATAGAGCTGGAGCGATTGTGGACAAAGCTTGATCACTTCTTACCGATGTTGAGCTGTAGCAATTCGGAGTGCTAGAAAAGAGAGATTTTTATACAATTGAGGACTATGCAGTTTTTTGCCCATATAAACCAAACCTTTGATCAGAGAAGATTGGTCCTCCTAGCCCAGGCAACGATTCCTTCACTGTATGAGGCCATCACCTCGATGATATCGAAGGAGAGTTACATGAGGCTACACTTTAAGTTGATTGGACTTCTAGGAACGTGATCAACCTTGGTTGCCTCAAGCTCAGGAATGATAGGCGCTCGGGAGGAGACCCACAGGTACTATAACTGTGAAGAGATGAGACACATGAGTGAGGTTTTATCCAATGCCACCCAATGAGAGAGAGAGAGACAGGTGGACGTGGATAATTTAGAGGTCGTGGTTGTAATCGTGGGCACCAAAGGGCTGGAAGAAGGGGCCACCGGGTAAATTTGATTGTTGCGGTGAATGAGGGAGAGATAGGGGTGGTTTTACCGACGAGGATCATGAGTTTCTGGAGACATTGAAGAGGAAGTAGAGAGCAGGTTAGGTGATTGAGGATGCATCCACCTTATCGTCATCTAAGGGGAACATTATTATTTTTGCTCATTCAGCAACATGTAGTTAGGATACACATACTCTTGTCTCTATATCCAGCACAAGATCACTAGAATGGATAGTTGACTCAGATGCATCTTGACACGTGACTAGTGTTAGTGAATTTTCTTCATATACTGACCTAGTAGTTCCATATAGCATTCAGACCGTTGATGGTACAGCACAACCTGTGGTTAGTAAGAATACTGTGAGGTGTACTAATTTTATGATTATGTGTTTTATTTTGCATGTTTCTTCCTTTTAGTGAACCTTTTATACATTAGTGTCATTATACTCTAACTAAAATGTATTTTTTCATTTGATATTTCTAAGGTGATCTTCCAAGAGAAGGGGATTGGTTGGAAAATTGGGACTAACACATGTCATGGTGGACTTTGGTCCTTAGATAGAGAGGGGATGAACTCAGCCTTGACATTCATGGTAGAGTGCTAGAGTAAGAGGATCTGGGAGGAGTGTGGAGGATGCATTGTTACATCACAAGCGCATGAGACACTCTTCGTTTAGTATATTGAGTCGGTTGTAGTCATCTTTGTATGAAAAGACAAATAAATACAAACTGTGTGATGCTCGTGTTTGGTAAACATACCAGGAGATCTTATATTAATTCTGGTAAAATGAGTTTGTGTTTTTGATTTGGTGCATTCAGATGTATGAGAACCTTGCTCTACAACTTTGATGAATGACTATAGATATTTTGTGACTTTCATTGACTGTTTTTCCCATATTACGTGATTATATCTGATGAGAAATAAAAGTGATGTGCTTTCCTGCTTTAAAGACCTACAAGATTCAAACTCATTATGATACAATAGTGAAGGCTTTGAGGTCGGGGAGTAACTGCCAACCCTAGGGATACAACATCAAACTACTTGTCCATACACATCAACAAAAAACAAAGTCGCAAAGAGGAATAATGGACATCTTCTAGAGTTAGCCCGAAGCATGATAATCTCAATCAACGTCCCAAATCACTTGTCGGGGCAAGCTATTTTGACAGCCGCTCAATTGATCAACAGAATGCCCTCAAGAATTTTGGAGTGACACTCTCCATGTGAGTTCTTGAAAGGAGATAGAACGTATTTGGTTGCGTATTTTTTTGTGAAGGATAATGGACCATCAATAGGGAAACTGGATCCCAGAGCTATGAAGTGTGTTTTCGTGATTTATTATGCTACTAGGAATGGGTATGTTTGTTAGAGCCCAATAGAGAAAAGACTGAGTATGGATGTGACTTTTAGAGAATTCAAACTATACTAGACCTTGGAGGTGACCTCACCTTTTGGTGACTCACCAGATACTGGAGGTATGAGGCAAGGAGGGGAGAGTAGTGATGGTGAGAGATATTGGTACATATGGAAAAAATGTCTTGTTCTGTTGTGTGGGAAGGATCGATTGAGGAAGAGCCGAAAATAAAAAAAATGAGCCCGAAGGTGGTGGGATTCAAGCTCAATTAGAGCTGAGGGTGTATACAAGGAATACGTAGAATGAGGGAGCAATGTATGTCGTGCCACTCGTGCCAACAAGTCCTTTGTCCCGATCTACCCTGACCCGTAAGCACCTACACCATTCGGCTCATAATTCTATTACACAGGTAATTTGATTCTTTTTCTTTCTTCTCTCACTCTCATGACTTTAAGGATGACCTCTCACAATAATGCGAGTCATCATCCTGATCGTTATTCTTCTGATCTTTTTGTTTTCTCGCCCACTTTATCTCATACTCTAACATATCATCTTTACATGGAGCATATATTGTGCCTTTGGACACTGCTTTTATATCTAAGTGTTAGCAAATTCCCAAAGAGGATCCAAAGTGGAAGGCTACCATCTTAGAGAAACTTGATGCTCTCAATAAGAATAGGATGTGGGAGCTCGCATTGCTACCAGCAGGAAAAAAGACAGTTGAGTGCAAATGGGTCTTCACATTGAAGTAAACCTCAGAAGGGTATAATCAGACGTATGACATCGACTGTGATAAGACATATGCACCAATGACAAAGATGAACACGGTCAGGACACTCGTCTCTCTGGTTGTGAATGTTGGATGGATGTGAAGAATGTGTTTCTTCTTGGTGATCTATTAGAGTTGTACATGGAGATATAGACTTCGACTCAAACCAATTAATGAGCAATGTTTGTAGACTGAGGAATTCACTATACGGTTTTGAACAGCTTGGTTTGACAGATTCAAGAGAGAAATGGTAGACATGGGCTATCAACAGATCAATGTCGACCACACAGTGTTCTTACGACGATATAGTGGTCACATTACTATTCTTGATGTTTATGTGGATGATATGATTATCACTGGTGATGATGAGAGAGAAATTGCTCAGCTGGAGACAAATTTGAGCTAAGAGTTGAGGTGAAGTACTTTGGACAATTTAGATTTTTTTCGGCATTGAGGTGGCTCGTTTGAGGTAAAGGACCTAGGACAACTTAGAGTTTCCTTAGGATTGAGGTGGCTTGTGGTTCTATCTCAGAGGAAGTATGTGCTAGACTTGCTCACAGAGACATACATGCTGGGATACAAGTCTGCAGTTTTACCAATTGATCGGAAGAGAAAGTTGCGCGCAAAGACAGAGGAACTAATTGATCATGAAAGGTATCGAAAGTTGGTAGGTCGTCTCATCTATCTGAGTCACACTTGTCTCGACATATCATTTGCAGAAAGTGTGATGAGTTGTTACATACATAATCCGAGGAAGGGCCACATAGGTGTAGTGTATCAGATTTTGAGATAATTGAAGTGTGCACTAAGGAAGGGGTTGATCTTCTAAAAAAAATAAGAATTTAGACATTGAGGGTTATCTTGACTCCGATTGAGCTAGCCATGTTAATGACAAGAGGCCCACATTAGGATATTGCATGTTCATAGGGGCAATTTGGACTTTTGGAAGAACAACAAACACTTGGTAGTTGCGAGGTCGATGACAGAGGCAAAGTACAAGGCCATGGCCTTAGGAGTTGTCGAGCTATTATGGCTGAGAGCTCCATTGGAAGAGCTAAAGGTGGACAAAGGAGTTAAAATAAAGTTGTGGTGCTACAGGAAGTTAGCAATCAACATATCCAACAACCCGGTGCAAGACAATAGAACCAAGCATGTGGAAATTGATAGGTTCTTCATTAAGGAGAAGCTGAATAGGGGATTATTGGAGATAGGATAGGTCTAGGGATTTATTTGTAAAGAGTGTTGTAAGGCTTTATATAAGCCTAAATCTTTAATGAATAGAGTGGATTTTTGGAGCAATTATTTCACATTTTTAATGATTATGATATTTAAAAGAGCAGCCTAGTGTATCACTTGATCATTGACTTGTATCTGAAGTTCTGGACTACCTGAGATGATACTTCTCTATATTATGTTACATGTATTTTTCATACGGGCTTTACAAAGCATCTCATAATTTATATGCAGCACACACATGAGCACGTGCTTTTGTGCAAGCAGTAAAATTGATTGTTGAACCTTAAATATTTATAATCTATGGGAGGTTAAGTTGGCAAACATTCCTAATCATCTGGATCGAATAGGCGGGGCATGATAGAGAGGAATAAGGAATAAGTGCTACATATGTAACTTGAGTAGAGCATGTACTCTTTAATAGGTTACGTAGCAATCTGGCTGGCAAGCACGCGGTTTATGGTTCTGGCCTTTGTTTTATAAAAATTCTAACCACGGTTGTATAACCCATAATTCCATAATTCTGAGCAATATGTTTATACGAGTAAACTAATATTTTACCTGTTATTTCATGAAATGGGCATTCTTTGTGATAACCCGTCAACATATTTTACTTGCAAGGATGCCCATTTGTGTCTGATTACTCTAACTTTACATGTCTATACAAGCATTATTACTTGGTGCTTGACTGACTCATGCATGCTTCATGAATTTGTTATGAAATTGTCTGACACATATTATGCATCATTATATCATGACCTGAATCTGATAACTATTTTTTATGATTATATTCTATTTTAGCAAGATTTAATTGTATCATAACATTGAGTTTGATAATATATCACTGAAATGGTAATCGAGTACATGGCCCTTCCCAAGTATACTTGACCTTGATGGCACACATGATTTTTTCCAGTCTTTGCACATCATTTAAATGATGGATTGGCTGCATGTTCAATCTATTGAGGCAAAACTAATTTTACATGATTTTGATATAGGGCATTTTCATAACTTGATTATATCAGTGGCCTAATATTCCTTTATGTACACATAATCATTAAAATTTGTGTTAAGGTCAGAGATGAAGCTAGGAATTCTTTTAGCGAGGGCATAAATTAATGATTTCAAATATACATCATACTTGTTTTTATCTGGTCTTAATTAAGATCGACATTAATGATTATAGTTTTTTTTTGTAAGAAATATATTACAATAATAATAAATATATACTCACAAAAAATAATAAAAAGGTACCGTTGTCTATAGTTTGTAACGCAACATATCTAATTTGCATGATTATTTTTTACATGCATATATTGCATATATTCTTATTATAATATTATTTAATAATCATATGTTTTAGAAAATAAGGAATATAATTTTTTTTGGTTCATATTGTGAAATATTAATTATTGGTGAGTTAAAAAAATGTTATTAAAAATAAAAAGTTTATATATATATATANATAGATTTACACGATGAAGATGGCATCGGAAGCGGGCTCTGTTTTGGTTTCGCTCGATCGTGATTCCCGATGTTGAATATATCGGCTTCACTCCTTTTCTCCATTGTCTCCCACGACAAGGATTTCACGTACGCTTGCAGGTCTTCTCTCTCAGTCTATGACGCTCGTTCGCAAGTCGTCTCTCCAGCCCGATGACGTCTGACTGCTCGCCTTACCCGAAGATGACGACGACGTCTTCCTATTCGCACGTCTTTCTTTCGCACGTCGTCTCCAACCGATGACGCGCCTGTCTGCTCGCATTCCCTGCCCGAAAAATGGTTTCATCTCGCAGTTTGACTAGCTCGAAGTCTACTCGCGTTGCCTCGCAGATTGTGGCGGCTTGCCAAGCCNGAAGTCTACTCGCGTTGCCTCGCAGATTGTGGCGGCTCGCCAAGCCGCTCCAGAATCTGACCGTGGTCATCTTGCCTGTGGAGATGGCCTCGACGCTCCGTTTCTATGCCACTGCCTTTGCCGGTGACTTTTCTAATCTTACTCGTACCCGTCTTTCAGGTTCAGAGCCTGGTTTTGGCATCGGTAAGTCCTGCAATGTTCCACAGTCCTTCCACGAGGCCCTTGAAGGTGGTGGTGATCACACCTTCATTAAAAAACTTGGTAAAAAAAGGGAAACCTGCTCTTTTTCTCTCTGAGGTTGAAATCAGTACTCTTGCGTCTTCTTAGCATTTTGCTCTAGTGGGAAAATTCCTTTATGGTCACTCAAAACTTGAGATCATTCGGAGAGATTTTGATGTTATGAATCTATTGGGTAGTTGGAATATTGGCTTACTTGACTGCCGACATATACTTATTCAGTTATCTCACAATGTGGATTACACTCGTATTTTTTCTTGTAAGGTAATTAAGATTGACAACCATTTTATGTAAATCCTGAAGTGGACTGTCGATTTTGATCCAAAAGCGGAGTCTCCTATCATTCTTGTTTGGATAAAATTTCCGGGGTTAAAGCTACATCTGTTTAACTTTAAAATTCTCTACTCCTTAGCAACTGCTTACGTTAATGCTCTCAAGGTTGATAGTCCTATGCTTGCTCTCACCAGACCCTCTGTGGCTAGTGTGTTAGTTGAGAGAGATATCATCCAACCAACTCTGTATGAGGTATGGCTTGAAACCACTCACAACTGATATTGACAAAAGGATGAAATAGAAGCACACCTCATTATTGCTCTCATTGTAGTATATTTTACCACAGTTCTACTATTTGTTGTCGCTTGCATCCTCATCTAAAGCTGTATATTGTTAAAGATCAACAACCTGTTCAAAAATCTATTCATATTGAATTGGGGGTAGACGTCTTGCTACCTACCATCTCTGCTGAGAAGGTGCAACCCGACTCTCTTTTCAACACCGCATATGCTTCTGCTCATCTTACTGACGTTGCTACTAATGAAGAACATCATACCCAAGCTGCTCTAGCCCTGGATGCTCTTGCTTTTGAACACTCCATTCCAGATGCTGGTTTGGAGTATTGTACTTTGGAGTCCCATGAATCATCTCCTCATACTACAAGTACTGATCCAAACATGTCTATAACACTCATTGTTATTGAAGAAGACTCACTTACATGCCAAGACACACAAAATTGCTCATTTGATCCAATAAATGATTAGTTGGTACAACAAGTAATTACTTTCAATGTTCAACAACCTACACATTTCTGACACACTTTACACCAATCCACTAATTAGGTGAGCCAATCTTCAGATAAGGATGACAGGTCTATTCCATGAGGAAGAAGAAGAAGAATGGAGGTCGACTCGAGCTCAGGAATTTATTGGACGATACATTGGTTACTACTGACAATGACACTCATCTTACCAATTTGTTAGTTGACTACTTTCTTAGAACTAGAGGCAAAGGCAGAGCAAAATTGGGTCACTCTCTAGCTATGTGATACTACGTGTTTTGACACTTAGTTTTTTGGGCTCTCTTGTATTTTCTGTATTTTCTTTTTTTGGAATCTTTTGTATGTGGTGTTTACCGTGTGGTAGGATGTCATGCTTGGGTCCTCTCTTACAATCTATCTGTATCTTTCTTTCTTTTTAATATATTAATCCTTCGACTTTCTCAATATATATATATATATATATA
>JXCR01148415.1:0-57762 GCA_002079205.1 Phalaenopsis hybrid cultivar
TTCATTTTGTGAGGGATGTCGTTGTCAAGGGTTCAATAGTAGTGGAGAAGATATCTACTGAATAAAATCCTGCTGATATGCTCACCAAGGTGCTTCCGACAACTAAGTTCAGACACTGTTTGGACTTAGTAAACTTCGCCAAGGGCTGAGGCCCTCTCAGGGGCCAGGTGGAGGGAATCTTTACTTTGAAGCTTCTCAATTGAGGGTCAANGATTTAGTAAATCTGGCATTACTAAACGAACAACGACAATCGCTCGAAAATTAACTTTGGATCGAATTTTTTTCAACCAACCTCCAATTAGATCAAAATTGGATCGTTTAACATCATATTGGTGTTATGTTGTCGAAAATTGTTTAATTTATTAATGTGTTTCTTTCTAATATTGTGTGCAACTGTAGCTACTCCAAGCATTTTCGTACCCTCTGCCCTGTACACGATTGATTGCACAACTTAAAATATTTTCTTAAAAGAAGATATTTCATATGGTGTAAAGAGTATTCGCTGCTTCCTCCTTTGTGAAGTCTAATTTTCATTTTCAAAATGCAAATTCACTTTGAATTCTAATTTGCTAGTTTCGAAATGGAAATTGACTTCGAAATTTATTTCCATTGCCGCAATTTCCATTTTGGCAATGTAGATGAGATTTTGAAGTGAATTCCTTTCAAAGTGATTTTCTATTTTTGAAATGGAAATTAGGCTTCGCTTTGGATCATGTAGCGAAAACTCTTACAACATATGAAATGTTTCCTTCAAAAAACATAGTTTCAAGTGCACAATTAATCGAGTATAGGGCTTGCGGAGACGAGAATGCTTAGATTAATAATTGGTTTTCCATTTTAAAAATAAAATGTGAAAGAAATAAACTCGTGTAGGGTTTGGTTTAGCTATGGTGATACACAATATTTGATCCAAAAATTCAAAAAAAAATTTAAAACAGATTTTCGATCTTCGACAGCCCTGACAACCTCAGTAGTTGTTAATGTTCTGACTTCAAGCTTAATTGTGATTGACTAAAAAAATTTTGATCTAAAATTTTTGGTCTAAACTTAAGCCGTTTTTCTCGATTCTCTCTTTAAATGAACCAAAATTGAACTCATTTAATTTTCGAGCGATTGTTGTTGTTCAAGCTATCTAAAACGTTCACTCCTTTTCCAATGTGTTGATTATTGTCTGATTTGATTACCTTCTGTTACAGCTCCATTATTGGGTCTTCTACAAGTCGGATTGTTTAAGATTTTAGTAGTGTTAGTTTCGTCCAAGATCATTGATCTGTTGAACATTAATTTGCAATCCATTAAGATGACTCCCTCTAATATTATATGTCAATATAGCTACACTAGCCCTCACACATATATAGTTGTGTCATATTTTATCTTCAATTGAAATTTCAATAATAAACCTAAGCATCATCATCTCCACAACTTTTAACTTAATTACTTTCACACCTTTAAATAAATTACGAAGTAAATATTTCGTATCATTGAAGAGTGTTGTTCGCTTCATCTTCCAATGAGAAAACTAACTTACATTCCTAAAATATAAATTCACTTTAATTATTATATTTTATGATGGCATGAACATAATGTTTGAAGTGAATTTTCATTCTATGAATGAAAGTTAGACTTCACAATGGATGATGAAATGAACAACACTCTTACATCCTACAAAATATTTTCATCCCAGAATTTATTTATAAATGTGAAAGTAATCCAGTTAAAAGTTTTTGAGACAAGAATACTTAGGTGGATAAGTGGCTTTACACTTGTAGAGAAATGTGAAATAAATATACTCGTGAAAGAATTGGAGTGGCTATAGTTATAGCTAGGATTAGAGGTAAAACATAGATAAATGTTCGTCGATTATCGGTCTCAAACGACTCTAACAGTCTCAATAGGATGTTAACATTTTTACCTTCATGTTGTCTAAAAATTTGCGCCTTTTAAAATGTTTGAGCAACACGAGTTGCCATCATCAGTTCAGGGCATAGGGGAACACATTAGTTTTAACTTACTGCCCTCATTACTTTCTTCTATTTTTTTTTTAATAGGAACTAATTACATGTTAATACATATTTACTCCCCCTACACGGGTCATCCATTCCATCAGATATATAATTCGGAGCATGTACGACCACCCGTATTTGTCTTGGAAGGAGATCCAAATCACAGTATGAGATATATGATTTTGTGAGTTTATGGTAACCCCCAAACACATAACTAACAATTTCTAATTTAATTTATAGAAAATGGCTCTGAGGACGAGACACACATCCGCAAGAACTTCGAACACAATGGGAGCGATCGTCTGCGAGACCAGTTCAATAATATACGTCGGACACGTGAGTGCCCTTGTGGCTGTGCAAGGATGTGCTTGCCACACTGCTCAGAGCCTGAGACTCTCCCGAGTATCATAGGAAGAAGGAGCAGGCAATGTTGAATCACTGCTCTGATTGTTGGGGCATAGGGGCTTCAAAGCACACTGGTGGAGCCCTCCCACATACGAAGTACAAGAGGAGGCTAGTTAAACTTTTTTTTTTTTTGCATTAAATCTTATTTTACATTTAATGTATGTTAACTATTCTATTACACTGACATATACTTGAGAAAGAACGGGATTCAACTGCTGCAAAGTTACATGAGCGCACCCATAGCGTCAGTAGGATTAGTCCTGGGTGGACAACAGATTGCAGATGACCCAAGTAATTCACTAGATTAATAAGTATAAAATTCAAATAAATATCAAAATTTATTTTGCCTCTCACTTTCAATAATCATATATTTTGTAGGAGGCCTTCTTGAGGCTCAAGGAGAGCCAAACGCGGCATTTGGCTTGTGGTTTGGGTACATCTCATGATCCTTTTGAGTATGACCTCTTGATGGAGGTTGTCGGCTGGAAGAAGAATGTTAGGGTCTATGGGTTGGGGTCCCAAGAGCCAACCTATGATGCCTGCCCAGCCTCTAGCACATCCGGTGCTTCCACTTCCACTTCATAGAAAGAGATGTGTCACCAGGTTGTTGCTGAGGTTGATGCTCACATAATCACTTTGAGATTGGAAATGAGGACAGAGATCAAAGCGGTGCTGCATTCGAAACTACAGACAAGGAAAGAGCCATTGCAGGATGAGGGTGGGGCTGATGATGAAGAGGATGAGTAGGGGTTTGTTTTTTTGTTTGGTTGTGTATTGAACAATTGATTGTTAGCAATCATTAATTTTATTTTGTTTGTTTTAATTCAGTTATTTTTCTTTTATATTTGTATATGATTTATGCGTTAATAATTTTGTTACTATGTTGTGATGTAGTTTGATTGATCTATTACAATTACAAGTGTGTAGATTGTAGCGTTAAAAGAGCGTTTATTTTATTTTTTATGTGGTACAGTTTTTCGACAACTTATCAATGGAATTATGATGGTTTACCGAACAAGCAACGGTTTTCCGACAGTCTATTGAACAAGCGAAGTCTGGGAAGAGTGCTTCACTTCTGCTACAGACAGAGTCTTTGGTAAATTCCCATGGTTAACTGATTGTTTGGAGAAAGTTTACCAATAGAATCACGAGACTTTTAGACAGAACTACAACACTTTTCCTACGGACAATTCTGTCGGTAATATAACTGACGGTCAAGTTATGGTTAAACATGACATGTTTTTTGGATTATAGCGACAGTTATAGTGCGTTTGTTAATGCAAACCGTCGTGAAATCCATAGATAATTTAACTAACAACAAAAATTTTTGCTACGTAAACTTTGTCGTAGCTAAATCATTGGTAAATATATTACATATGATTTATTTGTTATTATCAATGCTATTTGACAGTCAGTAATAAAATAAATTTTTGTAGTGACTCATTTATTCAACAAATAATTTGTTAAAAGTTCTATACTAATATAATATATTATTTAAATGAATTTTGATTAATTAGAACTTATTTAATAATATATTTAATAATAATATAATATAATTTAATATCAATATACCCATAAATTCAAAGAAATTTTTTTTTATTTCGATGAAATATTTTGTTATCAATTGCTTTTATTATTTGATTACGAAGTAATTTAATTATAACTTATATATTATTTTATTTTATTAATATTAAATCTTAGATTTTAATCTGAAATCTACTCAGTTGTTTATTTATTTAGATTCATATGATTATTTGTTAATAACTTCATATAAAAATGAAATACATTTCTAAAATTTTAATTTATTTACTAATTTTATATGAAAATTAATGTACAAATCAAATATAAAATTTTATATTTTTATACGAAAAATTAAGTACTCATTTGAGCTTTTACCTCTTTAATTAATGTAAACATGTAAGTGCAAATAAAATATGAATATTAAAATTGTTAAGCAAGCCATTCATAAAGCAAGCCAATATTGAAGCTCTTCTCAAGTTCGAGTTGAACATGAAAAATATTCAATTTGACCAGGCCAAATCTAAACCATGGCATATTGATCGACTCGACTCGACTCGGGCTGATTACAACCCTAGTGATACATGTGTAAATGCGCCACTTATCCAAATTAACTATTCAAATCAACCATCATCAATCTTAAAGAAAAAACATCATTAATTGTCATAGTCATATGCCAAAGGGTCCAACAAAACTGAAGAAGTAATGCCAATTGTTTAAAAGGATTAATTTTTAAAGAATAAGAAATATATTAAAGAACATGAATTAATTAATTCATATATTTAAATCAAGAAAATAAAGATTTCCACTAATTATTAAATCATATTCCACAATTTTTATTTGGAATTAATTTTTTTTCCCCTAACACTCCATTGACAAAACAATAAATTTCTATTTAATATATTAATTTTAAAAAAAATTGTTTTGATTAGCAAGGATTAATATATAAATATTTAAATTTTTTAAGATTTAAAGGGATAAAATAACATATTTCTCTTATAAAGTATTTAACATATTAGACGAGAGATTTAGCTGTCAAGGCTGACTTACAATTGTTTTTTCTATTGGTTCAGCTGATCTTTGTAAATTAAAAAATCAAAAAATAAAAAAATAATTAAATATAAAAGAGGGCATTTACATGCATACCTTCCAATTCTTATATATTTACCTTATCTAACATCTAAATTTTACATTTTACATTTATACCAACCACATATTTCATATCACTTAAATAATAAAAACATGACCTTTTGTAAAATAATTAAAGAAAAATCTCTTTTTTTTATTATTGGTGGATCACATATCATTAAATATGCAATATATTACAAGAATTAAATATTTCATTTTATCTTTAAACTCCTCAATTACATATGTTATTTCTTGACAAAATGGGCAAATATTTAAATTTACAAAATGACAAGAAGCAATTTTATGTATAAGTTAAATTCTTACATATGGTTGAAAATGTCAACTAATTAAACAAATGTATTGGGCAACATTTCCACAAAGCTCTAAAACAAATAAGAATATTGAAGTTTCTCTCCCTTAAATAAAAAAAGGAAAAAAAATGTAAATTTTGATGATTGGGTAGTGACATACCACACATTTCATATGTATTAAACATATAACACCTATACCTTGAACTTATATATATATATATATATATATATATATATATATATATATATATATATATATATATATATATATANAGGGGTAACATTTGATGTAAGTCCTATTTTGCCAATTATAGATCTTAAAATGAACGAAGCACCAAAGAGTTTTAAGAGGGAAAAAATATTTTCAAATGATTTGAATTAGAGACTACTCATGGTTTTCACAAAAGGGTCTTTGTAGTCATTATCTAAATTGTTTCATAAGTATTATTGATTGATGGTGTGGATTTAGCCCTCCATTGATTAAAATGTGATCAATTGATACTTTCTACTTGGTTTTTTTCTAACTAACTTGCTTAGATTGGGATTGATTTGGGCAACCAATGACAATTTGACAATGATTATCAAACAATGAATGTAATGATGATGTCTTCAACTCATTATGTTAATGCATCACACATTCATGAACATATCAATGGGGATAAATAAAAATTTTGATGTTATATTAACTAAAAATAATTAAAAGAGTTAGAGTCTATTATGTTGGACCGACCGACCCCGCATCCGGACCGAATGACCACCTCACACCAACCGCTCTACTCGACCGTGCTAAAAAACACCGAGTAAGATCATCATGTGGTCGAAGACCTCAACCGGCCAACGGGCACATATGTCAATGGGTCATTCGCCTCAGAGGCAAGCCGATCAGTCAATTACTGTCAATGTTAAAATTCAAATTGTAATGCAAATATGACATAAAATCTATACAATCAATTATAGTTTAAATGGTATTAAGAACGGTTTATATAACCGTTCCCTCTTTTTTGTAATTGTACAAAACACACCTACATAAATATTTGATATGAAATATAATATAAAATACTGATTGAATTTGAAATTTATATTATAAAATAATAAAATCATATATTTATTTTAGAGTTAATCAAAAACTCCACTCATTCATATACTTTTCCAGCAAAACCAAAGCCAAGCCCCACCTGCGACTTTAATGGCAAGCCAAGATCCACGCCTATTCTGCTCCGGTTCCTCTAGACCTCGATCTAGGGTTTTGATCGATGTCAGTAAGTCAGTAGCGCGACGCATAGATTTATCATTCATCCTCTTCTTTTGATTTTGCTTTGTTTTTCCATCCTCTTTATTGTTTCTAGTCATGGCTTCACCTTCACCGCCTCTGCACACCGATTGCTAATCACTCCCAAATTATCTTATCTCGTTTTGGCAGGATTTGATCTTACTATGCAGGTTAGAATTTGATTACACAGTGATGTAATTTCTTGGAAACCGCACTGTTAACACACAGTCTANGTATAACTACATAAGAATTGATTAGTGATATGTATGTAAATCTTCCTTATAGAATTTACCAAAGAGTTGAAATTTAGTTTTGCATACATGCACTAGTTGATCTATTCATCACACTATGATTACATTTAGTTATTATCATTAGGGTTTATCAACAATGATTATATAGAATGATGGTTAGCATGTATGATCATGTAATTATCATGTAAAATTCAAATTTACAAATATGATGTAGATTTTATCAAAAATACCTGGAACAAAAACAAGAATTATGATGGGGGCGATGCAGGATATACTTTGATGTAGTGGCGCATAAAGTGCAAGCGAATATTATGTCATATGTTATGATAGTCTTAAAATTGTAATGTACGTGGGGGGTAACATTTGATGTTAAGTCCTATTTTGCCGATTATAGATCTTAAAATGAACGAAGGACCAAAGAGTTTTAAGTGGAAAAAGAAAATCTTTTCAAACATTTGAAATGCAGTCATTATCTTAATTGTTTCATAACTATTATTGATTGATGGTGTGGATTTAGCCCTCCATTGATTAAAATGTATATCTTGTTCGTCCAACCAACCCTGCATCTGGACCGAATGACCGTCTCACACCGACCGCTCTACTCGACCATGCCAAAAAATGCAGAGCAAGATCATTGTGTGGTCGAAGACCTTGACATGCCAATGCGTACTTTAGAGGGCACATATGTCAATGGGTCGTTCGCCTCATAAGCAAGTCGATCAGCCAATTATCGTCAATGTTGAAATTCAAATTGTAATGCAAATATGACATAAAATTTATATAATCAATTATAGTCTAAATGGTATTAAGAACGGTTTATATAACTGCTCCCTCCTTTTTGTAATTGTACAAAACACGCCTACGTAAATATTTGATATGAAATATAATATAAAATAGGGAATGAATTTGAAATTTATATTATAAAATAATAAAATCTTATATTTATTTTAGAGTTAATAAAAAACTCCATTCATTCATATACTTTTCCACCAAAACCAAAGCCAAGCCCCACCTGCGACTTTAATGGCAAGCCAAGATCCACGCTCCGGTTCCTCTAGCCCTCGATCTAGGGTTTTGATCGATTTCAGTAAGTCAGTAGCGCGACGCATAGATTTATTATTCATCCTCTTCTTTTGATTTTGCTTTGTTTTTTCATCCTCTTTTTTGTTTCTAGTCATGGCTTCACCTTCACCGCCTCTGCACACCGATTGCTAATCACTCCCAAAGTATTTTATCTCGTTTTGGCAGGATTTGATCCTACTATGCAGGTTAGAATTTGATTACACAGTGATGTAATTTCTTGGAAACCGCACTGTTAACACACAGTCGAATGCTATGGAGTGTTGGCAGTGTTTTGATGTCGTAGAAGACAAATATTTGTTATATTATCTTGTTGTAGCAGCAACATTCTTTGCAGATCAACATTTTGTATTTACACGAGGTAGTTTAATTTGATTGTTTACTTTTTTTCATTATTCAATTGTTCTCATCTGAACCATGGTGATTTTTCTGTCGGATCATGTAGTTTAGCATTGTAATTTAGGGTTTAGATATTTATGTAATTCTTACACTACAGCTGTTCATTCTTCCTTTCAATTGGTATAATAGTTTGTTTAGAGTTTTACATGAAGTTTGGAGAATATGATCTGCTCCTCAGGTTTATAAACTTTAGGGATTCAAAAGAAAAATGATATATTGTCATGATGTTAATCAATATGATTAACAATAAGTTGTTGAGCATATCACAATTTATTGCTGGAGTTTCAGAAGGAAACTGTAGGTTTATTTCTAGGGTTGCTTTTGTGAATCTATTTTTACACCTATGCTCATATAATTGTTGAGCATATCAGATGCTTCAAGTTTGCAATCATTTATGTATTAAATTGTCCCGGTCAATGATTGTATCCTGGGATGCAGTATGCAATTCCTTCTCATGTTTTTTTCTTGGGGGCATTTAGATACATATCTAACACCTAAATTTTACTTTTTTTTACATTCATACCACCCAAATCTTTCATATCACATAAAAAAATACCACAATTTTAACTTTTAGATGTGAAATACATATTTTAATGCATAAGTAGGGTGGAATGCATGTAAAAATTTCAGTTTAGGTGTTAGATATGTAGATACAAAGGAATTGAATGGTGCGTATGTAAACCTTCCTTTTTTTCATTTCATCCTTCAGTTTTTACTAAGGTTTTTAACAGTTGTACCTGTTTTTTTGTTATGGTTTGGTCTCAGATTTTTCTTTTCACTCACTCTAGCCTCTATAAGTTGTGCTGTGATTTGCAACATTGAATTACCAGACACAAGAACATAATTTTCTAAATGAACATACATAATTGATAAGCTTGAAGCATATAAGGACTAATTCCTTCTTTTGTCCCTTTGACCACCCTAACCATTTTTTTGTAGTGCTGAATGAAGGTGGCTTGATGGTATCCCACCCTGTAGACACCAATAGATATTGACATACTCGATTTAACAATCAGTTTATGTTTTGACCAATTAATTTTTTATTTTAAGTTCATCTTCCACTCAAACTATATAGTTCTGCTTTGGGGAAAACAAAACTACTCAAATTTAGTCTTCTATACTTGGTTATTTCATCAACAAGTTAACATTTGCTTGGATAAATCTTAACTAATAAATATTAAATACAAGTTTTTACTTCATCTTTGAGTTCGTGGATTATTGTAAAGGTGATAAACATTGATTGACTCAACACTGGATAACAATGCTTAAAGAAGTCCATTTTCTTTGTTGGGGGGTGGTAGCTTCATTCCCAGGCATAATTATTCCACAAAGAAGTAGAACTCTCCTTCTAGAGAGTTTTTATGCTCTTCACCTGTCTATGACAACTTTAGTTTCATTTTGCTGAAGAAGCTGTGTTTGATTACAATCTTTTCCATCTTTCCTTTTGTCAACCTTCATGATGCCATTTTGCACTCCTTAATCTTATTCACTTGCAAGGCAATTGTCTCCCTTGTGCCTTTACTCATTACCATGGTTTCGGAATAAAAAGATGAAGGAACTATGGTTGCTCGAAGTTTAAACGCTAAGTTTGACTTTCTTTTAGTACTTAGGAATCACAACCAGGGAAGTTTAGTTGGCATTTGAGATGTGTTGCTTCACATTGCATGGATATGTTGGTGATTAGTGGTGTAAGTGAGTCGAGCTTGAGTGAGCCCAGACTTAGTTTGTGTTTGACTTGTTAAAAATTATCACTATTCGTATTTGGCTTGTTTATATATCGAGCTCAAAAATTTGTTTGTGCGAGGCTCTCTAAGAACAGAACGCAAGCTGTTCGCAAATAACAAGCTGTTTTGACAGCCCTAGTCATGTAGTTATAAGATATTAAGGATAGATGCGAGATGTAAATCTTATTGTTTATATTAAAATATTCATTTAAATAGAATTTAATATATATTTATTCTATTTTTTAATTGGTAATTTTAATTGATTTTAAATCTTTGTAGCCTTGTAGTCAATTAAATTATTTAAAAATAACACTTATCAAATATATATATATATATATATATATATATATATATATATATATATATATATATATATATATATANTATGGATCAGCCAGATGGGTACTGTACACCTGAGACAAAGGACAAAGTTTGTTTGTTGAAGAAAGCTTTGTATGGATTGAAACAAAGCCCCAGACAATGGTACAAACGATTTGATGAGTTCATGCTAAAGATCGAATTTGCGACAGTTGCGTGTACATGAAGTGGCAAGACGGTGAAATAAGTACCTACTTGCTTCTTTATGTGGATGATATNACGAACAAATTTTTGTTCGTGTTCGGCTCATTTGCTTAGCGAATGATTCAAACATGAGCTGCTTAATGAGCCAAACACAAGTTATTTATGAACAACGAGCCGTTTTGACTGCTGTATTGGTGATTGATGCTATTGCGCATCATGCCTGGAAAAGCCAAAATATTGTTTGACATACAACATCCTTTTTCTTTTAAGATGGCAATGATGGGCATTATGCCACAAATCACGTGTTGAATTTTCAAGATTTCCTATTTTTTTTTTCAAATTTGTATTGATCGTTTTTTCTAACTAGTCGATACCATTTTCCGTCTATCCCCCATTGTAGTAGCCTCTTAAATGGTTGTCTTCATGATCAACCTGATACAATTGATAGACTACTTATTCCTTCATCTGTGGGAAGCCACAAATAGTTTTTATCTTGTAGATCCTTCCTTTTTATACTTGACTGTGCCAATTCCTTTTGCTCATGCAACACCTCTGTCTCCTTGAAGGCATTTGAGGATTGTCAACTAGATAAACTTTCCTCTTATTGGAGGACTTGAGCCATCCTTTGAACAAGTTAATTATCATACGAGAACCAATCATATCAATTAATTAGCCAAAATTATGAGGTCTATTTGGCTCCAATATTTTGTCAGATCAACAACTTCCAAATTAATATATATATCGCAGGCTTAGCAATCTTGGTTTTGTCTAATTTGACTAATGGCACTTGTCCAGTTTAACACCAACTCTTCAAGTCCATTTGTCTGATTGTAACTAGTCAGCTTAGCACCTTCTACTTGGTATAAATTGTCTGACTCGATATTTTCGGCTCCTTTCATGGCAAAAACAACTGCTGAACGTATGTGCCAATTTGAGTTTTCCGTAATATGGCCTTGTTGGTACTAGACAAGATTCCATCGGTCTCCTCTCTCTATTGGCTCTCTGCAACTAATCAGCCTCTAGCACATTCAACCATGGAGCACCTTTCATGTGGTACATGCATCTCTTTATCAACACATGTCCAATTAGCTCCTGAGCTAATTAGCACTTGTCGGCATGTGTTTTTACATTGTCATTATTTATGGAGATTCTCCTCTAAGAATCACCTTTGCATATAAATAGGCCCATCCCAAACTATTGAAGGGGTTTAAGTTGTAGCTACCAAGAGAATTTTGTTGTCGTGACAACTCATTCTTTCAATTTTTTTTCCCTTGTGATTACTCCTTTAATGTTTATTGACATAATGTAAGCTTCCTCCCTCTTTAGTGGATGTTGGTTAAGATCGATAAACCGCTTAAAATCTAAAGTTTTATTTGTTGTGATTTTTTTTCTTCCTCTTTGATTGCTCAAAAGTCTCTTTTTGCTTCTTGAATCCCACTGAGAATAACTAGGCCGATGAGGATGGTCGGGTTGGTTACATCATTGGAAGTGATGATGGTTGGACCTAAAGGTGGTAATTGGGATGGTACAAGGGAATGATGAGATTAAATTTTGGAAATTGATTCGAGAGAAGAAATCCACAATGAAGCAAATGAGAAGATTTGTACAAATTACACCTCACTCAAGCCTCTCCACACTTGGAACACTTTAATACACTCCTTTTGTCATTTGCACGAGAGAAAACTTGAAATTCAACCCAATTCCACCAACAAAGATGACACAATAAGTAAAAACTTTCTGAAATCGGTTATGAGGGCCGAGGCGCCGCGATCGGGCATTGTGGCGCTCCACTGGGTGTTCTCTCCACTGTGCGCTTCTTTTGTTCTTGACTATTTCCTCTGCTTGGGGATAAAGTCCGCAGTTTCCATGGAGATGAGTGCTTGAGAGTAGAAAGGTCCCACATTGGCCCGGCTCTCCTCTCGAATGCCCCAATCTCGACCTCGTGAACCAGGTGGAATGCAAGAGAGAAACTGAAGCCAGCAACAAAGAGCATTAAAAGCTATTGGGAGAAACGAAACTCCAACCAAAATATCCGTTTTCTTGCATATTTCCCTTTCCAGCTCCTCTGCGACTTATTAATGGGGATTTCTTCACTTTCCTTGTTAAAGTCTTTCAAGCACTAGAACTAATGCCCCACTGCATCAGGAGAGTTGCATCAGGGGCCCTACAATGTTACGCTCTCGAGATTTGAATATATACTGGGCGTTGTGGCGCTCCCCTTCGGGTGATAGGATGCCTTCTCTATTGTATTTTTGGGTTTTTAATTTTATTTTGTTTGTTTCCTTATTTTGTTTGTTTCCTTTTGGGCTCTTTTCTTGTATGGCCTAATCATCATATATATATATAAAGTATATAGGGCTCATGCCAGATTTATGGTGAGAAAAGTTAAACGATAGCCAAAACTGTTTTTCTTTCTCCCATCTGGTGTTGATGGAATCTCCCTTGATGTAAGCGAATTAATTTAACACCGAGCCCTGTAAATCTTTTTGTTTGATTGAGGTATGAATTTCTACGCTTGTATTTTTTTTTCGCATAACAATTGGTATGAAAGCTTCTGGTTTGTGATTCAGTTCGTGGTTCAACGTGGACGGAAACAAATCAGGCATGTGTTGCTAGCATTTTTTGGAAGCAGGTGGTTTGGCTTGTTTTTCCGGTAGATCTGTAGGTTCTGATGGCTCTGGCGAGGTCCGACGAAGTAAATTAGTGGCACGGCTCGAGGAGGAGCTCTAGGAGCGATCCGGCGTCGTTCCGGTGAGCTTAGTTTGGGTCCAGCGGCACAAACAGAAAGTGGGCCGGCAAGTGGGCACGTCGGCGAGGGCCGCAGCTTTCAGAAACCGCGAAGAAGAATCAAGGAAGCGGAAATGTTTTCAATACTACTAGGAAGAAATATTCCCTTGTTCCTTCTGCTGATGGCTGATGCCAGCGGAGAAGCTTTCTGGGAAGGTCTTCGGGAAATGTTTTAATAAAGAAAGAATTTATTAAGGCCTGACGTGGCCTTGGGAAAGGAATTTTTTTCTAAGAAAGTTTTTTTTATGGGAAAGAAAAAAAGAAGAAAAAAAAAAGGAAATTTCAGAGAAAAAAAATTGTATTTATTTTTTTGAAATTTATTTTTTAGATATATATATTTTTTTTATTGTTTGTCTTTTTTTTCTTTTTTCCTAGGTATTCCGTCAAAGTAATTTTTTCTTTTGGAAAAGTAATGCTAACAGTGGTAGTCATGAAAGATAGCACGATGTCGGGTTCTTCAATGTCCACTATACCAGTGGAAAAGTCGATTCATCGTATGGTTATGTATCCGATCAAAGTTGATGTGATGAAATTTGACGATAAAGAGGACTTTGATATGTGGCGATAAAGGCGATAGATGTGTTGTGTTCTCTGAATCTGGAGGAAATCTTGGATAGCGATGAATGCCCTGAAGATATGTCAGAAAGAGATTGGTTGAAGATGACAAAAACGTTTGTGACTTGATCCGAAATTGCTTGAACCAGGAGATCAAATATAGGATGATGATAAAAATTTCTATAGGAAAATTATAAAGGGTGTTGGAGAACAAATATCTCACGAAATGCGTCGAGAACCGTCTCCATATGAAGCGTTGACTCTACATATTTCAAATAAGATGGGGTTATCATTGATGAGCATTTGAATGACTTCACAAAGTTGTTAACATATATATCAAATTTGGATGAGGATTTTGGAGATAAAGATAAGATGTTTTTTTTCTGTTGAATTCGCTTTCGGATGAGTACGAAAACTTCACTATGACACTCATTCATGGTTAGGAGGTCTTGAATTATGATGAATTTTCTACGACGCTTTTGAATCATGAATTGCATTGAAGGGTCGAGGAGTCCACAAAGATGGAATCAATTGAGGCACTTATACTCCAACATGGCAGATCTCACAAGAAAAAAAAAACAATTAGTCAAAGAAAGGTGACAGTGTCAACACTTCACAAAAGCAGGGCAAGTATCGTGAGCATAGTGTTGGGAAAAATCAGTTTGCTTTCTGTTTAGAGACTGATCATTGGAAGAATGATTGCACAAGTAGTTGGTTTTGTGAGCAGGTTTATGCATGATCCAGGAATGAGTCATTGACAGGCTGTGAAGAGTATTTTGAGGTATCTGAAGGGTACGGTTGATGTTGACCTGGTGTTTGAGAGGCAATTGTCTATTGCAGACTTGTGTGTAGGCTATACTTACTCAGGCTATACAGTTGATATGAATAGGCAAAGATCTAAAACTGGTTAGCTCACGTTGGCAGGAGCTTCGGTTAGTTGGAGCTTAGTTTTTTAGTATACTGCTGATTTGTCTACTACGGAGGTAAAGTACATGACAGTCACGGAGGCAGTGAAAAAAGCTATATGGATGCAGGATCTATTGAATGATTTGGGAGCTCAAGCCACAAATCAGAATGCAATATTTTTTGCCACAAATTCAGTTCATTGTGCTCACATCAAACATATTTATATAAGATATCACTTTTTTCAAGCCTTGATTGAAGAAAATAAGATTCTATTAAAAAAGATAAATACGATGGAGAATTTGGCAGACATGCTCACAAAGATACTATCAATCCAAAAGTTCACCTATTGCAATAGTTTGGTGAACATCTGAGCTCAAGCCACCATTTTGAAGAACTACATGAGGCTTGATCCCTGTCAGGGGAGAGGGTACATAGCCAACCATATTGGCGCAGCTGATTTGGATTTGGGGCTCTTTTATTCATCTGTCACTTATGTAAAAGTAAAAGATAACATGAAATTTATTGTACTTTTTGGTTTATTATTTTATAAATGGCTTTTCTTATTTTGTCTGTTTCTTTTTGGGTTATTTCCTTATGTTACCTAATCTTCCTCTATATGAAGGATATAGAGCTCATGTGAGAGTTATAGTGATAAGAGTTGAGTTGTAACTCCAAGCTATTTTTTTTTCTCCCATCTAGTGCTGGTGGAATCTCCTAGTGGATGTAAGCGAATCGATTTAACGCTGAACCACGTAAATCTGTGTTATAAAGGATGTAAGACTCGTGTGAAAGTTATGGTGAGAAGAGTTGAGCTGTAAATCCAAGTCATTTTTCTTTCTCCCATCCGGTAATATTGGAATATCCCTCCCCACGGATGTAGGAGAATCGATTTAACGTCAAACCATATAAATCTTTTTGTTTAATTGTTGTTATGTAAATTTCTAAGCTTCCGCATTTTTTGGCATAACATTCTCATCCCCCAATATGTTATCCCTCTAGTTAAGTTCAATTTAGCATAAGCAAAGTAACTATAGCTTAAAAATAGCAATGATAAAAAGCTGAGGAGCCTTATAAATGTTCTACTGAGGTCCCTGACTTTTACATATATTGCTTGGCAACTCGAAAAGCACCACCGACTCGTCTTATCCAACATGTCATAAAGTAAGCTTCATATGTTGCTGAGGAACCATATATTTTCAGCTGATATGTTTTCATTCTTTTACTCCTAAAGTTAGTATTCTTTTGGAGGATAATTACTTCAAATAATTTAGGCACATTTGCAGCTTTTTTATATGTTTTGAAATGTTGATTATTTGGGACTTTTGCATACATATCACACAGTTCTTATATATTTACATATCTGACATTTTTTTTATATTTATACTCTCAAGCCTGGCATATACATAAAAATTGAAGTTTAGGTGTAGATATGTAAATACATAGGAATTAAGTGGTATTTATGCAAATCTTCCTTATTTTAATCATTCCTTTGATTACAAGGACAAATAGATATATTCCTCTCTTCTTTAGTGATTGAATAATGATGAGGATGAAGTTTACTTTAAAGGAAATTGATTTTGTCATTCAGCCTTTTGATACTATAGATAGGATATAAAAGTTTACAGCTGTTTAGCACAGAGTATTTGTGTTCTTCTTTTCTAAGTGCTTTTTGTTTGTTTTTTCCCCTACACTCTGAGCTCAGAATTCTATTGAAAGGCCTAGATTCCATCTGGAGCTTATTTTGATTGAAATTTTTACCCTTTTCTCCCTTCTTGTCTCATTATTATTATTTGGGAAATGTATATATATGCCACATAATTCTTATGTATTTACATTATGAAGCCTAAATTTGATATTTACATTTATAACTTTTTGGTGTCATGAGTTTAGATAACGAGCAGTCTGGGCGACGCACAACTGTGATGAACGCTAGCCTGGACAACCCACAGTCTTGAGGACCAACAGTCTGGATGACTGACCCCTTCCTGGATGACCAACCCAATTCAGTCGACCGAGCTGACCTTGCCAACTCGAAGTCAATTAAGCTGACCTGATCGAGCCAAAATGCGGTCAGGCAACAAGCTCATATATGTAAAATATCATAAATACCTCTGTAATATCCTCATTGAAACAGGGCAAACGTGTAACTTCAAATATTGCACCCTTTTTCTAATAAATAGGTGATCATTTTATGAATAAAATAGACCTGAGGCCAAAAGTGACACCAATTATCTCATATTATTACTGTTCATTATTGTTCTCTCTCCATCTCGTGTCTTATCCTCTTTTTTAGGGTGTACTTCGCGGACAATTTCGGATTCAACAATTAGATTCATCACGTTTAAATATTTCGTTTAAATATAATTTTATCGGAAATATATCTCGAATGATCCTGCATTTGAATATTTTGTTTTAGTAAATAAATAATTAACACTAATTAAAATGTTTTAATTATCAGTTAATTAGTTCTTGTTCTTATCGGAGATCTAATTTTTTTGTTCTAATAATCAAAAAGAAAAATTCCAAGATCAATAAATTACACACAATTTATTTACTGGACTCTCTTAAAGCACAAATAACAAATGGCATATACATAATTCATCAATTCATGGACAATTCAAGCAGGTTATATATATAAATACAGACATATGAACATAATTAACAATAACAATGGCAGACTTCCTTGTAATTTCGAATTTTGCACGTCCCACCCCTGCAAAACGAATCCATGCACCATGTGTTGCAGTTGTCTTCATCAGTAGGTCCCGAACAATGTACATATTGCAAATACCCCCATGGATGATTGTCTGTGCAGCACTTCACGGCTTCACCAGTCGCAGCGATGGCCGCGAGGAAGACGACGAGCACAAGTGCAATTTTCGCTTTTGACATTTCTGTTCTTCGAATGTTTGCAGTTCTTAATTTTCTTAGGAACTCATAGGGTTCAATGTGCAATATATAAATAGTGGAAGAGTTTGTCCTAAATAGGCATGATGGATGAGATTCAACCAATGGAGGTTTATAATTAGCCTCTAATGACTATGTTTAGCAGTTCAATGATTAATTAGGCAATTCAAGCTTTAGCTAAACTTGATAACTGCATAACAAGCAATTGCATTATTCTTTAGTAGTTACTAAATATGGTGGCCTTTTTGAAGAATTTGATGGTTTAAACATATTGGTCTAAGGGGCTATTTAGGGGAATTGCAATTTGTTTGAAGGCCTTTTTTCAAAAAATATATAAATGAATGGTCAAAATTAAAATATATCCGTGATAGGGTTGGTGTGGTACTAGTGACAGACAAAATTAGAGAGAGTCGTCTCAGATGGGTTGGTTACATTAAACGTCGTTCATCTAATGATCTGATTAAGAGAGTAGATGTTTTAAATTCGACTTATGTTAAGAAAGGCAGAGGTAGACATAGGAGGACTTGGGCTTATTGTATAAAAAATGATCTTAATTTATTATAACTAAATGAAAATATGACACTAAATAGGATGTAATGGGGAAAAATAATTCATGTTGCCGACTCTAGGTAGTGGGATTAATGTTTTGTTATTGTTGTTGAAAATTAAATGAATGGTTAGAAGCTATTATACGAGTCTTCAGTCATTCCTAATATGTCTAACAAGTTGAGAACCACCTCTTTAAGGTCAATTGTGTCAGAAGTGATTCGAACCCCCTGACCTGAGGGGTCTTGTAACATGGATGTCAACCAATTTGTCGGGATATGCGGCACTTTAAAGGAAAAATTATTGCATACGGACACCGCATACAGAGATGCATGTGGTGTTCGATCTACACCGTAGATCACTGTGATCTACGGTGATGATGAAATCAAATTTTAAAAAAAAATTAAAAAAAATTAAACTGAGGCCCACTGAAATACATCTTCACCATAGATCATTATAATGATCTACGATGTAGATCACACACCTCATGCATCTCTGCATGTGATGTCTGTATGCAACAATTTTTACTTTAAAGGCCTATTTTAAACACACTAAGATTTTAAAATTTTAGTGTAGCTGAAATTTATACATTTAAAAATCTCTAAGTTCTTTGATTCAATGCAAACAAAATATATTGAAATACTGCAAATAAGAACTATGAACGTTAGTAATAGAGATCAATAGCTTAGAGCTAACAATTAACATAATTTACAATAATAACAATAAGAATAAAATTAACTTTTGATAATGCATCGCTTGGTTCCGACATATAAAAAAAATCAAATTAAATTAATTTTTAATAATTATGTTCAATTTTATGGATGATGGTTTAGATATTGATTGAAATCATTAAAATTTTCAAGTCTTGATTATAGAATTGACTTAAATCATGTTCATCAATGTGTAATAGAACAAAAAAAAACAACACAATATAATATTTAAAATTATTTTGCATAGCTTATGAAAATTTAGAATATACATCTTGTTTTGATATTGGAAGCTTGATTTACATAGGAGCATAAACAAGCAAGAGCTAGTTATTAAGTACATAAGTGAAGGCAATCACACAACATTTAGAGTTATAAGTGAATCAAGCCAAATAGAGTTATAAACAAACCAAACCAATAAACATTTAACTTTTAAAACTAGTGTGATGTTTCAATCATGGATGAAGGTTGAACCTCACCAATAGGATAAAATTGTGCAACCATGAGCTACATATAGACGACAGACGTGATACACCAACAAAAGGAATAAACAAGAATTTTGAGCAAAGAGTAAAGGGTAATTGAACTATGCTAGGTGAATGAGAGTATCGTAAACAAGGGCTTCAAGTAGAGAAGAAAATTGAGAGATGAAAATAAATTTAAGGTTTTAATTTATTTTTAAAGTTAATTTTATTAATTTAATTGATTAAAAACTTAAAAATAATTAATATATTATCTAATTAATTATAAATTAGATATATTTACACATAAAAATATGATAATTAATTAATTGCAAATGTTTAATAAAGACTTTTATTGCTTAAAAAAAAAAATCATGAAAAATCTCATCTTGCAACAAAACATACATCTCAATGCATGCAAAGATCAAATCTTTCCGCCAAACAACAAAAAACTCACAACTTCACCTAAGAACAGATCATTCAAGCCATAACATTATAAGAAAAAAGCAAGTACTAAATCAACAAATTCAGAAACACAAACATTTATATTACTAAGAAACAAAAGACTACCAAACTACAAATCAACCATTTCACTCCACATAAAACCAGACAAATCAACTTCATCTTCAACCCCCACCTTCCCCCACAAATCCCAAAAAAAAACCCTAAGCCCTCTCGCCACGAATACGGCGAGCAAGCTGAATATCCTTCGGCATGATCGTAACCCTCTTGGCATGAATCGCGCAGAGATTGGTATCCTCAAACAGCCCCACGAGATAGGACTCCGCCGCCTCCTGAAGCGCCGCAACGGCGGAGCTCTGGAAGCGGAGATCCGTCTTGAAGTCCTGCGCAATCTCACGAACCAGGCGCTGGAATGGAAGCTTACGGATGAGAAGCTCCGTGCTTTTCTGGTACTTCCTGATCNCCACATTTGCAGCTTTTTTATATGTTTTGAAATGTTTATTATTTGGGGCTTTTGCATACATATCACACAGTTCTTATATATTTACATATCTGACGCCTAAATTTACTTTTTTTTTTTTTTTATATTTATACTCTCAAGCCTGGCATATACATAAAAATTGAAGTTTAGGTGAGATATGTAAATACATGGGAATTAAGTGATATTTATGCAAATATTCCTTATTTTAATCATTCCTTTGATTACAAGGACAAATAGATATATTCCTCTCTTCTTTAGTGATTGAATAATGATGAGGATGAAGTTTACTTTAAAGGAAATTGATTTTGTCATTCAGCCTTTTGATACTATAGATAGGATATAAAAGTTTACAGCTGTTTAGCACAGAGTATTTGTGTTCTTCTTTTCCAAGTGCTTTTTGTTTGTTTTTTCCCCTACACTCTGAGCTCAGAATTCCATTGAAAGGCCTAGATTCCATCTGGAGCTTATTTTGATTGAATTTTTTACCTTTTCCTCCCTTCTTGTCACATTATTATTATTATTATTTGGGAAATGTATATATATGCCACATAATTCTTATGTATGTACATTATGAAGCCTAAATTTGATATTTACATTTATAACTTTTTGGTGTCATGAGTTTAGATAACGAGCAGTNAAAAAATGATTTTAATTTTTTATAACTAAATGAAAATATGACACTAAATAGGATACAATGGAGAAAAATGATTCATGTTGCCGACTCCACGTAGTGGGATTAAGGTTTTGTTATTGTTGTTGAAAATTAAATAAATGGTTAGAGGCTTTTATACGAGCCTTCAGTCATTCCTAATATGTCTAACAAGTTGAGTGCCACCTCTTTAAGGTCAACTGTGTCAGAGGGGATTCGAACCCCCTGACCTGAGAGGTCTTGTACCGTGGATGTCAACCAACTTGTCGGGATATGCGGCACTTTAAAGAGAAAAATTATTGCATACGGATACCGCATGCAGAGATATATGTGATGTCTGATCTACACCGCAAATCACGGTGATCTATGATGATGATGCAATCAAATTTAAAAACAATAAAAATAAAAATAAAAAAATTTAAAGTAGAGCCAACTGAAATTCATCATTACCGTAGATCACTGTGATCTACGGTGTAGATCAGACACCGCATGAATCTCTGCATGTGATATCTGTATGCAATAATTTTTGCTTTAAAAGCCTATTTTAAACACACTAAAATTTTAAAATTTTAGTAGCCAAAATTTATACATTTAAAAATATCTAAGTTCTTTGATTCAATGCAAACAAAATATATTGAAATACTGCAAATAAGAACTTTGAACGATAGTAATAGAGATCAATAGCTTAGAGCTAACAATTGACATAATTTACAATGATAGCAATAAGAATAAATTTTTGATAATGCATCTCTTGGTATTGACAAATAAAAAAAATCAAATTAAATTAATTTTTTTAATGATTATCTTCAATTTTATGGATGATGGTTTAGATATTTATTCAAATCATTAAAATTTTCAGGTTTTGATTATAGAATTGACTTAAATCATGTTCATCAATGTGTAATAGAACTAAAAAAAGCATCACAATATAATATTTAAAATTATTTTGCATAGCTTATGAAAATTTAGAATATACATCTTCTTTTGATTTTGGAAGCTTGATTTACATAAGAGCATAAACAAGGGAGAGCTAGCTATTAAGTACACAAGTGAGGGCAATCACCCTACATTTAGAGTTATAAGTGAATCAAGCCAAAGAGTTATAAACAAACAAAACCAATGAACATTTAAACTAGTGTGATGTTTCATTCATGAATTTGGAGGTTGAGCCTCACCAATAGGAGAAATTTTGCAACCATGAGCTACATACAACCGACTAACGTGACACACCAACAAGAGACATAAACAAGAATTTTAAGCAAAGAGTAAAGGATAATTGAACAATGCTAGGAGAATGAAAGTATTGTAAACAAGGGCTTCAAGTAGAAAAGAAAAAGTAGAGATAAGAAAATAAATTTAAGGTTTAATTTATTTTTAAAGTTATTTTTATTAATTTAATTAATTAAAAATTAAAAAAATAATTAATATATTATCTAATTAATTATAAATTAGATATATTTACACATAAAAATATAATAATCAATTAATTGCAAATGTTTAATAAAGACTTTATTGCTTGATAAAAAAATCAGGAAAAATCTCATCTTGCAACAAAACATACATCTCAATGCATGCAAAGATCAAATCTTTCCGCCAAACAACAAAAAACTCACAATTTCATCTAAGAACAGATCATTCACGCCATAACATTATAAGAAAAAAAGCAAGTAATAAATCAACAAATTCAGAAACAAAAACATTTATATTACTACGAAACAAAAGACTACCAAACTACAAATCAACCATTTCACTCCACATAAAACCAGACAAATCAACTTCATCTTCAACCCCCACCTTCCCCCACAATCCCAAAAAAAACCCTAAGCCCTCTCGCCACGAATACGGCGAGCAAGCTGGATATCCTTCGGCATGATCGTAACCCTCTTGGCATGAATCGCGCAGAGATTGGTGTCCTCAAACAGCCCCACAAGATAGGACTCCGCCGCCTCCTGAAGCGCCGCGACAGCGGAGCTCTGGAAGCGGAGATCCGTCTTGAAGTCCTGCGCGATCTCACGAACCAGGCGCTGGAATGGAAGCTTACGGATGAGAAGTTCCGTGCTTTTCTGGTACTTCCTGATCTCGCGCAGAGCCACCGTTCCGGGACGGAAACGATGGGGTTTCTTGACGCCGCCGGTCGCCGGAGCGGATTTCCGGGCGGCCTTGGTGGCGAGCTGCTTCCGCGGAGCCTTGCCGCCGGTCGATTTGCGGGCTGTTTGCTTTGTTCTAGCCATGGCGGAGAAGAGAATTGGAGCTCTGTGATGGAATTAGGGAGGATGGGAGTGTTTTTCTAGGCTTACGGAGGGAAGCGCGGGAACTTGGCAGAGGGAGGGAAGTTGGAATTTTGGGAAACTATGAACGAGGTTTTCGATCGTGAATTAATGGTCAGGATTTCGTTTTGGTGGAGCACACGGATCGCCATCGTGGCAACTGCGTTTTATGATCGTTTGGGAAAGTTTATAAGTGTGGGTCGCACTGTTTGGTTCGCACGTTTCATCAGCCTATCTAAAACTACGTTTGTGCTTTTACACTAAACGCAGGTCGCGAGTCGACTCCTGCGGCCGGCCCGCGAGCCACGTTTCAGGATAAGCGGCC
This sequence comes from Phalaenopsis hybrid cultivar, assembly GCA_002079205.1. NCBI lineage: Eukaryota > Viridiplantae > Streptophyta > Magnoliopsida > Asparagales > Orchidaceae > Phalaenopsis > Phalaenopsis hybrid cultivar. The sequence continues at coordinate 23,665 of JXCR01148415.1, forward strand.
TATCCTGAAACGCACAAGCTGCCCCAAACGGACTCTTATTAAAAAAAAAAATGTTCTAAGGTAGGATTTAAAAATTGATGAATTTGCATACATATTGTATAATTTCTATTTATTTACATATATGACATTTAAAATTTAAGAAATTATGGAAAATTGTGTTTTCTCCTTAAAATTTTAGCATCATTGATATTTTTAAGTAGTATTAAATATTTGAATGTTATGTATGTGAAGATGGAAGTATTTGTGATAGATATGTAAATTTATAAAAATTGAGTTGTTTGTATGTAAATACCCACAAAAGTTTATAGCATTAAAATATTAATGTAAACTAAATATTTTTTAAGACATTTTAATACAATTTAAATCAATATATTTAAATATAATTTTTATTTGATGATTCTAATGAAATTTTAGGGCTAATAAATTTAACATATTTTGGGTGATGCTAACATAATACTAATAGGGTAATATATATAAAAATAGAAAAGATTTAGTACCATTTAATTTCTATGTATTTACTATCTAACATCTAAATTTTAATTTTTTTTTTACGTAGAAGTCATCTTAACTTTGTTTACATCAACGTCGTCTTATCGGACATAAAAATATATTTTTTATATTTTAAAATTTAAAATACAATTATTTTTTTGTGATATGAAATTTTTGGGTGATATAAATATAAAAAAAATAAAGTTTTAGTGTTACAAATGAGAAAATATTAGATTCCAAAAATGTTTGTGGATCACACCCAAATAAAAAGTGAGAGGAGAGAGGAAAAATAGAGAGAGGGAGAAAGCAATGACTTCTATAGTGGATTGTATGATATCCAAAATGACAAGTAAGAAAAAAGGAACTCCTTTCAACAAAGAGTGAGAGGATTTAACTCAGTAATGATATTACACTTTTAATATAAACTAGGGTATAAATAACCCTTTTATTATGTATTTCGCATTATTTTGAATTTTAAAATGGTATCAGAGACAGTCTATTTCATATCAGAGACAGTAAACGTAGAGTTGACAATAGAAGAATGATTTATCATAGCCAAAAGATAATATTGACTTGCAAAAGTTTGAAACGTTGAGGCGCTANAACAAATCTTTGCTCGTGTTCAGCTTGTTAACTTAACGAACGAGCCGTTTTGACAGTCCTAGCCGTATTATTTAGTTCGCGCGTTTCATCAGCTTATCCGAAACTGTTTTTGGAACGCAGGTCGACCTCTACGGACGGGCCGCATTTCAGGATAAACAGCTTATCATGAAATGCACAAGCTGCCTCAAACGGACACTTATTAAAAAAAAAGAAAGTTCTAAGATAGGATTTAAAAATTGATGAATTTGCATACATATTGTATAATTTCTATTTATTTACATATCTGACATTTAAAATTAAGAAATTACGGAAAATTGTGTTTTCTCCTTAAAATCTTAACATCATTGATATTTTTAAGTAGTATTAAATATTTGAATGTTATGTATGTGAAGATGGAAGTATTTGTGATAGATATGTAAATATATAAAAATTTAGTTGTATGTATGTAAATACCCACAAAAGTTTATAGCATTAAAGTATTAAAGTAAATTAAATATTTTTTAAGACATTTTAATACAATTTAAATCAATGTATTTAAATATAAGTTTTATTTGATGATTCTAATGAAATTTTAGGGCTAATAAATTTAACATATTTTGGGTGATGCTAACATGATACTAATAGAGTAATATACATAAAAATAGAAAAGATTTAGTACCATTTAATCTCTATGTATTTACTTATCTAACATCTAAATTTTAATCTTTTACGTAGAAGTCATCTTAGTCTTATCGGACATAAAAATATATTTTTTTATATTTTAAAAGTTAAAATACAATTTTTTTTTTTGTGATATGAAATTTTTTGGTGAAATAAATATAAAAAATAAAGTTTTAGCGTCACGAATGAGAAAATATTAGATTCCAAAAATGTTTGTGAATCACACCCAAATAAAAAATGAGAGGAGTGACAGTGACTTCTATAGTGGAAGAGTGGGAGGATATAACACAATAATGATATTACATTTTTAATATAAACTGAGGTATAAATAACTCTTTTATTCTGTATTCCACATTATTCTGAATTTTAAAATGGTGGGTTATTTCATATTAGAGACAGTAAACGTAGAGCTCACAATAGAAGAATGATTTATCATAGCCAAAAGATAATATTGACTTGCAAAAGTTTGAAACGTTGAGGCACTATTTATGATATTGGCTTTTGAGTTTCTGCCCACTACAAATTACAAATCTCAAAATTCTATATTTTATAAGCTTTGAAGTTATTTAGAAGATTTTGTTTTAATTTATAACCATTTAATAGAAGATGAGAGAAAGAGGAAAAATGAAAAGCCTAAAGAAAGCAAAGTTTGTTGCTCTTATGGATTACTTATTACAAACTACTATTCAAATATATGGTATCAAAAGGTATTTCAGTTATTTCTATAATAGTTGTCAAGGCATATAACCTCAATTTGTTATAGCTACGTGCCCTAATTGTGTGAGCCTCCTTCCCTTGTCTCCTTTCTTTTGGGACCACTTTGTAAGGATATGATCGTAACTAGGATGCTAGATTGTAAGATGATGAAGATGTGAGCTCATTTATCCCCTTTGAGTAGATGATCAGAGCATCAAATCATCCATTTGTTGGTTAGATATATGTTGATGGTGAGCGATTGGTAAAGAGTTTGATGAGGATGTCCGCTAATTCATCTTCAATCATGATGTGTTGTAGAGAAATGTCACGCAGTTTGAAGGAAAAAAAATTTGCATACATAAAAAGTATGTACTTATAAGAATGGAAGGAGTGATCATATCTAGCATGATCACTCTATCCACCATTCTAAGTACATACTTACAAAATATATAATATTTTCTTAGTTTGAACTAATCTCAAATGAAGTAATAATCTAATTATGTGTTTTGTAAGAGCATGGAAGACCAAATTGTGAGCTAAAGTAATGCCTGAGATACTATCGTTGTGGATTGTAGTTAGTGTGGTTAAAATCCTGGTCAATTCATATAGTAGTCGATGTAGACAAATAATCTCTATCATGGTAGTGGCTATACTCTATATTTTGCCCCGTTGATGATCTTGCTAATTGCTATTGTTGGTTGTTTTTTTGCTGACTAGGAAATTAGGTTTGGTCCCATGTAGATGCAGCATCTTGTGGTGGATTTTATATGTGTTGTCACAAACCCAATACTTAAGCATATGCATGTATTTGAAGTGGTTCAGCTGAGATTTCAAGCTTATAATGTGTTGTGCTTTCGATATATCGAGCAATCATCTTAAGTATTGTTAGTGTGTCATGTTATGATTGTGTAGGATTATTGTGAATGCAATGTCTGATCTAATGACTGTTAAGTGCTTAAAAGCACCAAAAATTTGTATGTAATGATGTGTTTCTACGATGGGTGTTGATGTGGTTGAGCTGTGTAAGAAAAGATGTTAAAACAGCTCATTATTTGTGAATAATTCATGTTTAACCTATTAATTAGGCAAACAAGCCAAACAAAAATATTTTCTTAGCTCAAATTATAAACAAATTAAACACAAACAAATACTTGTTTGTTTGTATTCAAATCATTTTAGCTTGAAATAGTTAAATGAGAAGCTTGACAAAAGCTGAGTTAGTTGCTCTTATGGAATAAATTTCCTACTTATTACAAGCTACTATTCATATATATGGTATTAAAAGGTATTTAAGTATTACAAGCTACTATTAATATATATGGTATTAAAAGGTATTTAAGTTATTTCTATAATAGTCGTCAAGGTATATAAGCTCAATTATTACAGCTACATGCCCTAATCGTGTGAGCCTCCTTCCCTTGTCTCCTTCCTTCGGGACCACTTTGTAAAGATATGATCATGACTAGGATGCTAGATTGTGAGATAATGAAGATGTTAGCTCCTTTATCCCGCTTTAAGTAGATGATCAGAGCATCAAATCTTCCGTTTGTTGGTTAGATATATGTTGATGGTGAGTGATCGGTAAAGAATTTGATGAGGATGTTTGCTAATTCATCTTCAATCATGATGTCCTATAGAGAGATGTCACGTAGCTTGAAGGAAAAAAAAATTTCATACTTAAAAAGTATGTACTTGCAAAAATGGAACAAGTGGTCATATCTAACGTGATCACTCTATTCACCATTGTATGTACATACTTACAAAATATATAACATTTTCTTAGTTTGAAATAATCTCTAATGAAGTGATAATCTAATTATGTGTTTTGCAAGAGCATGGAAGACCAAATTGTAAGCTAAGGTAATGGTTGAGATACTATTGTTGTGGATTGTAGTTAGTGTGGTTAAAATCCTAATCAATTCATGTAGTAGTCGATGTAGCCAAATAATCTCTATCATGGTATTCGCTAATACTCTATACTTCGCCCCGTTGAGGATCTTGCTGATTGCTATTGTTGGTTGTTTCTTTGCTGACTAAGAAATTAGGTTTATTCCCATGTAGATGCAACATCTTGTGATGAATTTTATGTGTTGTCACAAGCCCAATACTTAAGCATATGCATGTATTTGAATTGGTTTGGTTATGGTTTTGAGCCCATAATGTGTTGTTCTTTCGATATATCAAACAATCATTTTAAGTATTGTTAGTGTGTTATGTTGGGATTGTGCATGTATTGATTGAGTAGGATTATTGTGAATGCAATGTTTGATCCAATGACTCTTAAGTGCTTAAATGCATCAAAAATTTGTATGTAATGATGTGGTTCTACAATTTATGTTGATGTGGCTGTGTTTGTAATGCTATGTGAGAAAAATTATCAAAATAGCTCATTATTTGCGCATAATTCATGTTGAACCTACTCATTAAACAAACAAACCAAACAAAAATATTTTTTTAGCTCAATTTATAAACAAATTAAACACAAACAAACATTTGCTCATTTATATTCAACTCATTTTAGTTTGATATAATTAAAAATGCGAAAATTTATTATTTTAAAATTATATATACATGTTATAATTATAAAATTTAATTGAGGTGCTAAATTTGGAAAATATAAAATTTGGGCGGTATATATAAATGTGCCAAAAAAGATAAAATTTTGGCAGCAGGTATCTAAATTAATTTGTTAGATATTGGGTTCCGCATCATCTTCATTTTGAAAATTAACTACATATTTTTTTATCAACCTAGTTAATTAAACATTCACAAATCCCTCCCGTTGGCTCCTGCAGATTGGACCGGAGTAAAAATTTTTGCACGAGGAGAGTAAGAACCATGGCAAGGCTTGGGATGCTGGAAGCCAACACAGTTTACAGCAAATTCTGAGGAAGAAATATACTTAAATTTGCTGGTTTTTTTTTTTTAAGTCCGTGTCTTTAACACACAATTCTACATTGTAAAAGTGTCATTTTTAATCAAAAGATGACTCAAAAATCTAGAAAATGTTTATCAAATATTTCATTAGATAACAGGGGCTAACAGAATTCAGAGCAAAAGGATGATGAAACATCAGATCCCAACAAATACCTTTCAACACCATTTCTACAATCTGAAAACAGAAGCAAATCATCTAAAAACAACAACGACAACAAACTCCCAACCTTTCATTCCAGAAAACTAAGCTCTCTCCCCACGAATGCGGCGAGCGAGCTGAATATCCTTCGGCATGATTGTCACACGCTTCGCATGAATCGCGCAAAGGTTGGTGTCTTCGAAGAGACCGACAAGATAGGACTCGGCCGCCTCCTGAAGAGCGGCGACGGCGGAGCTCTGGAAGCGGAGATCGGTTTTGAAGTCCTGAGCGATCTCGCGCACCAGACGCTGGAAGGGGAGCTTGCGAATCAGAAGCTCGGTACTCTTCTGGTACTTGCGAATCTCCCTCAGAGCCACGGTTCCGGGACGGAAGCGATGGGGCTTCTTCACGCCGCCGGTCGCCGGAGCGGACTTGCGGGCCGCCTTGGTGGCCAGCTGCTTCCTTGGGGCCTTGCCGCCGGTGGACTTGCGCGCTGTTTGCTTCGTCCTGGCCATTGCTGAGGGTTTTTAGTGGAGAGAAGTTAGAGTTTTTTGCAGAGAGATTTTTCCTTCGGGTGAAGAAGACAGAGAGGGAGGGAGGGTATTTGTACCCGGGAGTGGTGGCGGGGGAAATTTTTTGTTTTTAGGGTGAGGGTTCTGACTGTTGGATTTGTTTTCATCAACGGTCAAGATCTTATAGGAGAAGTTCTCGCGGATCGCCATCGTGGCAATCCTCGGATGGCGGTATATATGAAATCCAACCGTCGAATAAACTGTTAAGTGATACCTGTATTTATATAGTAACATTTTTTTTTATATCATATAAAAATAAGACTATATATTGCTGAAAATTAATTTCTAAATGGTAGATGTATAAATACATTAAAATATAGTGGTATGTGAGTAAATGTTCTTTTGATTTAAACAAATGTTGAATGAAATTAAAATTAAATAAATGTGAAATTTTGGAGAAATTAGATTTGAGCACTTATTAAATGTAATAATTTCTCTTTTTATTAGAATACAATATATATTAGCTAAATATTAAATATTTAAANTGGCCAGCTGCTTCCTTGGGGCCTTGCCGCCTGTCGATTTGCGCGCTGTTTGCTTCGTCCTGGCCATTGCTGAGGGTTTTTAGTGGAGAGGAGTTGGGGCTTTTTGCAGAGAGGTTTTTGTTTCGGGTGAAGAAGACGGAGAGAAAGGAAAGGTATTTGTACCCGGGAGTGATGGCGGGGGAAAATTTTGGTTTTGAGGGCGAGGGTTTATTGACTGTTGGATTTGTTTTTATGAACGGTTAGGATCGTATTTTAGAAGCTCTCGCGGATTGCCATCGTGGCTATCCTCAGACGGCGGTATATATGAAATCCAACCGTCCAATGAAGACTGATAAGTGATTGATGATATGGGGACCTTTAGATAAGAGTATTTAAATAAGTAACATTTATATTTTATTTTTTATATTTATATCATATCAAAATAAGACTATATATTAGTGAAAATTAATTTTTAAATGGTAGATGTATAAATACATTAAAATATAGTGGTAAGTGAGTAAATTTTTTTTTTATTTAAACAAATGTTAAATGATATTAAAATTAAATAAATGTGAAATTTTGGAGAAATTAAATTTGACCACTTATTAAATGTAATAATTTCTCTTTTTATTAGAATACAATATATATTAGCTAAATATTAAATATTTAAAATAGTATTACATGAATTAAATAATTTAAGAAATTTTTTCAAGTAACAAAAAAATTATATGAAATGTATTAATAACTTGATTATGGATTATACTTTAAATTCATATTTAATTAAGTATATATTCAATTTTTACATACATTCCACCTTGAAGGAGTTTCACTCTTTAATAATTAAAATGATTAAAATTTTTATGTGACACAAAAGATTTGGGCGGTATAAATGTAAAAATTAAATTTTAGGCGATACATATGTAAATACATAAGACTTCATTGATTGTGTATTTGATCCATGTTCTCAGTTAAAGACACTTTTGATATTTGACAATTGCCCCAGTATTTTCCCTCGATGAGAATTGTCTTAGCCAATTCTCACAGGAAATATCCATTGAGGCTTTCCCAACAAGAACAACCTTGTTAGTTCAGAGGGATTGTTAGCGAAAGTTATTTCGCTAGTGCTTTCTAGTGTATCTTATGGTTGGACATGTGAGTCTACCTAGCCCTTTTAGTATTAGAGATGGTTTGTTCTGTCCATCTCGTTGAATGAAATGTTCTATTAATTGTCTAACTAATCCATGTTTTCATTAAGAGATCTGATGCCTATTCAGCAAGAGCTACCTTGCTAAGTGACGAGGGAATCTCAGACGAATTATCTTCACCAGTGCTTGTAAAAGCACTATTGAGATTAGAACATCCTGATTATTTAAACTCATTGATATTCTTGATCGACTTGGTTAGTTATATCTGGTCAGTCGAATAACGTGTCACATCAGTTTTAAATTTTCAATATTTTGTCGAAATACTTTAATGTCCAACTATGTTGTGATGCTTTATAGGATTACCTCAATCAGTCAATATCGATGCCCTTCAAGGGAAGCATTTCTCCTTGCTAGATCGCTTCATGCGTCTAACATATATTTTGAGCATGTCACCTCAGGCAATTTCGTTGCATGGTTCAATATGGTCTTTCTGACCTCTCCTTTCTAAAAGAAGAGCAATAAGAGCACCCGAGAAGGTGGCCTAAGAGTAAGGGAAGACAACATTCTCTGAGCTGGAAGAGTCTCTCTCAGGGCTAATAGAGTACAGGGAAAGATTGCTTACTTGATACATGGTAGGATGCATGCCTACTGTTTCACTTAATATGTGTAGGCATGATACATATCTCTTATCTTATCTGATGTATAGTCATGATATATACCTCCTAGACTAATCGATGGGGAAAATAACTCCCTGATTATATGATGTTCCAATCAACGAAATTATCATTTTCACTTGGTCAACCCTGAACAACAACACCTCATTCCAAGGCACGTCGGTTTCTGTAGCTATTATATTTTGACGCCTTGATCCATATGACACATTATAGTTATCTCTCTCATGAGAAGATCCCGTCATTCGATGCTTTTAACCTCATAGTCACTTATTATGACATTTTTTAAGCTATATGACGCCTTTATCAATTATCTCAAGTGAATATATTGTTGTATCCAGATTATTAGTTATTTGATTTCGATATCTCTCAAACCATATGTTCTTTTTGGTTGGTTCTTTTGTAAGAGTATCTTGTCTTTGGACATCCTTGGTCATATAATTGTTTAGGTTGAATGTCTCTGAAGTTATATGACTTCATAGTCGGTTCAATAGTGAAGCCATCTTGACTAGTTGGACAGTTGCCATCTTAATCAGGATATTTTGTGTTGTGTAACCTCTTGAAAGAGGTGATGATTGCTTTTTCTCTGTGGGAGCCTATTTGATTTATAATTGGGTTCCAACTGAGAGAACATAATAATAGTTTGGGTTACACAAGATAACTTGACCTCCTCTCTGTTTTTGTTGTATGACTAAGGTCAAGCAAATTTAGGTTCTCACCTCAACCATTTTAAAACTGATCAAATTGAGGGTTGTTATTTCTAACGACTAGAGGCAACTTTTTAGTCAAAAGCCTAAATGCAAGAATAAAAGACCTGGGTCACACGAGATGATCGAGTCTTTTCAATTGTCCACACTATTAAGTCACTAGACAATTGTCACTTCAGTCAGGTTACTTTGGTCATTATTGCTATCTCATTGTTGTGATGGGCATTTCACTCCTGAAAAGCTCTTATAGTCAACTCATTGTGCGAGGGAATATTCGGTTATATGTTTCTGTTACTGGTGTGTTATTGAATAAAAGACCTCCGCGTTGAATATGGTTCACGTTATTCATGTGTTACTGGTGTGTTATTGAGATGTTATTCATGAATAGCACACCAATAACACATTAAAAACACAAAAAAAATATTTTCTGACATGAATAATACCTCAATAACACATCAATAACACATGAATAACGTGAAAAATATTTAGAATAACGCGAGGGAATATTCGGTTGGGCCGAGTCGCGCAATTTCAATCTTATTTTTATTTTTTATGCAGGTGGGCCATAACTTTTCACGTGTCAGTTCGAGACTAAACTCCTTAAGCGACTCTATATGCGGAGTCCTTATGTAATAATTCTTACCCTATGAGACTTTGAAAATCCTAAGTTAAATTTACAATTTATGACGTGATTTTAATTCTTCTTCATAGGATCATGTAAGTCTTTCAACTTAAAGGTGGTAATTTAAATCAATGACTTAAACATTTCTAAACCATAATTTTCCCTCACCTAATCATCCAAACATTTACAAATTCTAATATTTAACAATTCATGAATTTACATTTTTACCTTTTACATGTTTTAAATGACCCAATGGCCGCCCTAATCAACCCATTATGTTTCAAACACATCATGATTTTTACCCATATCTGACCTATTATTAATCAATTAAGGGTTTAGAACTGTAAATGCAATATTTGCAAATACACCCTTATGGCAAACTCTTTGTAAACCATCACATATTGTTCCAAATTACTATCTACTTACCTTGGTAAGTCACCCATGGGCTAATTGACATCTTAAAATTGTTTATATATATATATATATATATNTAATATGAATTTATGAAGAGAACTTATTTGAATACTAAAAAATATATATATATTTACATGCATTACACTTTAGTGTCTTAAATCTATATATGAAATGGTGTATTTCACTTCTAACAAATGATCATGGTGCTATTTTGATGTGATATTAAAGATTTGAGTGTCGTGTGGGTGTATATGAAAGTTCAAGTGTGTGACCTATAAATACAGAAGAATTGTGTGGTATGTATGTAAATGCCCCAAAAAATATAGTATCTCTTGTGAACTATTTATTTATATGTGTGTGTTGAATCTTTATGCAGAGCTAATATATTAAAATTATCATAGTATTATGGTGAATATTTAAGCATATTTTTTTTTCAGGTTTATCATACACTCGCCTCGCATTAACGCTAACTAATCAAGTGATATATTATACAAAAGGGAAGACTTGGATTGAATAAATATTAAAAATAATAAATATTATCTCATTAAATATCAATTATGAGCAATTTACATACCTATTACAATATTCTCTTGAGTGTATATGTCAATCACCTAAAATATTTAATTTGAATCTAGATTTGTCCTGTTAGGCATGTCCAAGGATCAGAGTCATATAAACAAGAGAAAAGAGAAAAAGAGAAAGGGAGGGAGCGACGATGAGAGAGAGAATGAAATAAAATAGCACAGATAGACTTCTCATAAAAGGACAAACTGAGTTCTTCCCGAGAATGAGAGAGATATCTCCTTAGAGGGAATGGATATAGAGAGAAAAGTCAAGAGCCATTATTACATGTAGTATGCATCTATTTATAGAAGATAGGGGTGTTGTGGTATATACATAAAATTTAAAATAGATGAACGATCTTTGACAAAGCGAAAAATAGAACGAGAAAATTCACACCAGAAAACAATAACACGGCGTAACACACAGATTTACGTGGTTCGACAAATTACCTATGTCCAAGAAGTTGCAGAGGATTTTACTGCTCGAGGAATTTACATCAATTGATCGTCTCGACTTATAAGAGCGATATCTCACTTCGTTACTCTCTCTTCTTCTCTCTCTACACCGAGATAAACCAAAGAAGATAAACTTACAAGATAAATAAACTCAATCTCCTTTTTGTCACAAGCTACCAAGAAGAAGCCAAGGGGGAACAATCTTCTTCTTCTTCTTTTTTCTTCCTTATGTCGCAAGGAACTACTACTTGCACTTCTCTTCCTCTAATCCTGAGGAAGCCCGATAAGCTCATTTGTTGCTCAACACGTTAATTATTAAATGCTCAATAATTACATGCAATATTGAATAAAATTTGATTAATTAGAACTTAATTAATACAATATTTAACAATACTATATTTAATGTACTATCAAGGTGTAACAAATTTAATATATTTTATTTTTATTTTTAATTTTAATAAACTAATTTATCATTATTTATTTATATTATTCGACCACAGAAAAATATTACTACAACTTTTATATTCTTACTTTTACTTAAAAGAAATTATTTTAAAATTTATTCAACTATTTATTTATTTAAAACTTAAAATCATGTCTTAACAAATTTATATAAAAAAATTAATTACTAATTAAAAATTTTAATTATTTATTAGTTTACATAAAAAAACAATTACAAAATAAAGAATTAATTAATTATATATATAAATCATGCACTCATTTAATTTTATAACTCCTTCAATTATTATAAACAAACCAAGTACAAATCAGATATAACCCTAAGAAAAATTAAGCAAGTCAAGTATGAACATACATGTAAAACATAAATCAAACTTGAATTGAACACAAACAACTTATGATTTGACCAATTTAAGTTTATTCTACGACATGCTCAGACTGAGTCAGCTCAATTAAAACCTCAGCCACCATCAATTATTCAATATTTTTTATTTTTATCAAATTCTCAATGATTTAATCATAACACACGTAAATACATCAAATCATTACTTAAAAATTACACGTGTGACAGGTTTTGTAAAGATTAATGTTGCGAGTTCTATTGCATAATTATCCCAATTTAATAAAAAATTAGATATGATACAAGTAAAAAGAAAATGCAAAGCAAGTATAAAAAATTCCTATAAATATTTATAACCATAGATTAAATACTCCCATCTTGACCATAGGACAAAACCAGAGAATCAAACGGCTAGGATCCATTCTTCTATTGCTTGGAGATTCCCACTGATCTTGATATCGTTTTTTAGTATAATACAGTCCCGGGTCACCCATCCGCCGCCACCGCTGGCCATCATTCTCTCTCTTCCTATCTCCGGGGAGACCGAAGTTTTCCCCCAATAATCCTAATCCCTAGCTTATTTCCCGATATTTTTTCTTTTATTTTCCGCCATTATTTTCAAATCGATCCTTCCGGGGCAAATCCCCGCTAAAAAAACCCCTCCGGCCCATCGAATCCGATGGCTTTTCACATCTCCTGCCCGATCACTTGGTTCGCCTATCTTATCCCACGCTCTCTTTCTCTCTCTCTAACTGACTGTTTTCTCATTCGCAGCCGGCGGATATGCTACTGCGAGCTGGGGTTCGGGCGAGGGCTGCGGAGCGAGAAGGAAAGGCGGGTGTTTGTGGAGGAGATCGGGGTGTTGGAGGAGTTTTTGCGGGATCCATGGCTGGTGAGGGCTGGGAGTGTAGGGGACGCGGCGGCGGTTCAGGTATTGGTGCCGAAGGTGGATCCTGTTCCGGCTGCAGCGGCTTATGGTGGCGGAGATGGGGAGGACGCGTACTCTGCGTCAGCGCATGTCAGGCGTATGGCGTTGCAGCGGCAGGCTGTGGCGGCTTCGGTTGCTGCTGAGAACTATGTGAGGAAGATGGAGGTCATCGGTGCTGCGGTGAGCTTTGATTATTTTATAGATTGGTGAATTTGTGGTGTTTCATTTGGTTGATTTGTTGAGAATTTGGATGGAATGATGGTGATTTGTTTCTGTTTCTTGGATGTGGGGATGGAAAGACGTACTGGTATGTTTTTCTGCAGGGCTCCGATTCTGGGAGTTTGTTGGCATTTTGATTTTCATTTTGTGGATGTTTTAGCTATGATGNGTTCTGCAGGGCTCCGATTCTGGGAGTTTGTTGGCATTTTGATTTTCATTTTGTGGATGTTTTAGCTATGATGAAAAGGCGGGAGTTTAACTTCTGCATAGAAGTAATTACAGGGAATCATGGAGTTCCTAGTTGCGATGAGCTTATCAAGCAGTTGAAAGAGGTTGGATTGTTTCTTAAACAAGTGAAAACAGAAGAAATTGGCAGTTTTTGGCCGGTTGATTTGTTTCTTGTTCATCTTATATGCTTTTAGGTGGCTGCTTTCTTGACGGGCCAATGCTATTTAGTGGTTGCTTGTATGGAAGTTCTTTCATGCAATTCTCAGTTTGTTATTTGCAAAAGAAATTCTGCGTGATTTTAAAGAATGTGAACACAGGATGTATTATAATAACTACAAGGAAATATAATTTTTGAGAAGTGGTGGGTAGTAACTAAATTGAAATTTACGACTCTGAGTGCTTGTTTTGATGATTTGTATGGTTACTTTGTGTGAAAACAGTAATGTACAATACTACATTGCACACACTTATCATTACTTTTTTGGGAGATATATGGACATACCACACAATTCTTATATATTGAGTTATTTACATATCTAACGCCTAAGCTTTCATATTTACATGTCAAGCACTCAAATTTTGGACATCACATCAAACAATACCACTATTGCTGAGTTTTTAAAAGTGAAATTAACATTTTCATGCATAAATTTATAGCACAGAAGCATCACAATGTAAATATCAGATTTTAGATGTTAAATATGTAAATACTTAAGAATTGTTTGACATGCATTTAAATTTCTCATTTTTTTTTTCTTTGTAGATCATGGATTGAAAACATCTTGCTGATATTTGCAAACATGATCTTAATTCTTAAACATTTAATCATATTCTTTCTACTCAATTATATAGGCATGCTATTAGTAATCCTTAAATTGAAAATTGATTCAATATTTGTAATCTATCAGGATTCTCCCGAACCAATACCGGGTGAACAGGTGATTGACCCTGCCAGAGATGAGCAAGGTTCTACTGTCAAGGTCATGTGCCGCTTGTGTTTCTCCGGGGAAAATGAAGGCAGTGATAGGGCTTTGAAGATGCTCTCATGTCAGTCTTGTAACAAAAAGTATCATAGGCGCTGCTTGAGAAGTTGGGCGGAATATAGAGGTTTCTGCTAGCTTTATGCCATTTGATTAAAAAAGATTGCTTTTTTGCTTTTTTATATATAAGAAAATACTTGTTTTGCAGATTTGTTTCACTGGAGTTCATGGGTTTGCGCCTCTTGCCGCATCTGTGAGGTTAGTTCACTTGTNACGCTGCTTGAGAAGTTGGGCGGAATATAGAGGTTTCGGCTAGCTTTATGCCATTTGATTAAAAAAGATTGCTTTTTTTCTTTTTCATATATAAGAAAATACTTATTTTGCAGATTTGTTTCACTGGAGTTCATGGGTTTGCGCCTCTTGCCGCATCTGTGAGGTTAGTTCACTTGTTGTTTATGGTAACATTGAGTTTTTCTTCAAGTGGAACAGCAATGATGCATCTTAGTTCATTTCCTTAAATCATTTCCTTAAAAAGGTAGATTGGTTCAAATTAAAATTTTGAATATCTTTGTGTTCTCTTGTGGTGTTTTGGNCTTCTTTTTGAGATGAATAAAAGCTTTTAAAATGGTTTAAGCCTTTTTCTTTCCGAAGAGGCCCCACCTTCAGACTCCCAAGTAGCTTGGCTGCACCTTTTGGAAAGTTATGTCAAAAGCTGCTTTAAGAGAAGTTTTTCTCTGCCGACAGCAGATTGTACTATTTTTTATAGCTTTATTCTTACTTCTGTGTTCAGTTCTGATTTTTAAGGTTTTGTTGTGTCTTAAATGTGCGGGGTTTGAATTTTCTGTGCACTTGTATCTTGCTTAATTGTTTGAAATGCATGCTTTCATTGAGAAGACACTAATATCCTGGATAATTTAGATTTATTACTAACTCATTTTTCTTGTTGTTTTAATTTATTGTCTTTACATTGAAGTTGTTTGATAATTGTATTGATAGAGAATCCCATCTTGGAGACTGCAATTAGGGATATCAATGGTATTTGAAACTTCCAAATTGTTTAATAATTGTTCACTTTTATTTGACAATAATTGATTTTTAATTTTTCAAACCAGCTAAAATGTTAATCAATTCAACTCGAAATTTATACATGATCCCATATCATGTTATTATTTTCACACTCATACATGTTTGTGATGTTTGTGATGTGCTCAATATTGAGGTTGTCTTGCTATAATTTTAATTGTCTCAAAAACTTTAAACTTGAATGTAGGTAAGCCTTCATTTGAATTCAATCTCTTGGTGAAATTGGTCATAATTAATGCTTGGGAAATTTATGATGAATTCTCTCTGATCTTGGAATTTGAGCTTTGACTGATCTTTTAATGAATCGTTAAAAGTAAAGTATTTGAATGTGAGATTTGTAATTTTTTAGCCAATAATGATGGGAGATTAAGTGTTGTCTAAATTAGGTAGGTATTAGGGCTCGTTTGGCACTGTGTTTTTCGCGTGTCGCAGCTCAAAAACGCTATTTTTTTCCCTTTTCATAGCTGCGGTGTGACGGCTTTTTGATAACATTTCAATAAAATGCGGGTTGCGGGTTCGACCTAGCTATCAGCGTTTCATATTAATTTCTCGCTCGGTTTTTACTGCCACTCCCTTCCTTCCCTCTCTCGGAACCCACTCTCCTCTGTCTCGCGATTCTTCCCTAAAGGTAAGATCTTCGCTCGCCTTATCCTCTTAGATCCGTGGTTCTGTTGGCAAGACTTGGTGGTTACTATTTTCTCTCTATTCCCTTTTACTCTTCGGCTTTGCTTGGTTCCTTTGCTCTCCCTGGACCCACAATATTCTCTACCACTGTATTCTATGACATTTTGTTTTTGCGATGGTTTTAGATGCTTTGAGCTTTATTCGTTCGATTATTCTTGTATATTTGTGCAATGCTTTTGGATTTTGCAATTTCTACGATTTTGGTTTTTGCAATTCATGCGATTTTGCAATGGTTTTGGATTTTCTTTATTGCTGATGAGGTGATGACCTTTACTGTGAATTGGGTGGATATTGTGGTTGTGTGTGTTACTGTGCTGATGGGGTGATGACCATTATTAATGTCGATGGATTGTTGGCGGTTTGATCCTAATGGTGGATTGCTAATGGTGATTGCTGTGATTGTGTGTGTGGTGTGGTTGTGGTTATGTTTGTGTGTGGAGGTGTGATTTTGTGTTGTGTTGGTTATGTGTGGGCTTTTGTTGTGGTGGCTGTGGTTGTGTATGGAGGTGTAGTTTTGTGTGGAGATGGTTGTGGTGGCTGTGGTTGTGTGGAGGTGTGGCTTATTGTGGAGGTGGTTGTGGTGGTTGCGGTTGTGTGTGAAGGCTATGGTTATGTGTGGAGGTGGCTGTGGTGGCTGTGGTTGTGTTGGTTCTGTGTGGGTTGTGGTTGTGTGTGAAGGTAGTTGTGGTGGCTGTGCTAGTGTGTGGAGGTGATTATGGTGGTTTTGGCTGTGGTTGTGGTTGTGTTGTGGTGGTTGTGATTGTGGGTTGTGGTTGTGTGATTGTGTTGGTTCTGTGTGGGGGTTGTGGTTGGGTTGTGGTGGCTGTAATTGTGGGTTGTGGTTGTGTGGTTGTGTTGGTTCTGTGTGGGTTGTGGTTGTGTGTGGAGGTGTGGCTCTGTGTGGGTTTAGGTTGTTTGTGGAGGTGTGAATCTGTGTGGAGGCGGTTGTGTATGGGCTGTGGTTTTGTGTGGGTTGTGGTTGTAGAGGGCTATTTGATACATTTAATAATATTATCATATTTTTAAATGTTATTTTGATAGTCTTTTTCTTTATTTTAGTAATGATGATACTGTTAAGTGAGTTTTACATATTATTTTTTGCACTGTTTTGAAGTGGGTTTTTGCTTCTAAAGTATCAAATATTTTGCTATGATAATTCTGTTGTAAACAACATTACTATATGGACAAAATGATCATTTGTCCAGAAACAGCTATGCTGCAGATTTTTTCAAACAGAAATAAACAAATAACCACCCAGTTTATCTGCAACAGCTTCTGCAGAACAGCTGCTGCGCAGCAGCTTATTAATAAGTTACAACTGCCCCAAACAGACCCTTAACATATTAGATTTAGAATGCATATGAATAGGGATATAGATGAGGGTGTAAATTTTAGAGTATAATGGAGCGATTAAATACTTAAAATGGATAAATGCTTTTGGAGCATTTAAACAATAAAAGGCTATCAAATAAACTAGAAGTTAAGTAGTATACAACTATAATAATTGTTTTTATGCATGAATTTGAGTGCTTGATAGCTAAGAACTAATTGAATTTCATGCTGAATGTGGCAACAATTAAAATGCTAAGATGGTAAAGTGGTATATGTTAGTAAGAAGAGCGCTTAAATCAAGGAAGTGTGATGGACAATAGAGTAATTGTAAAAGAATCAAGCCCTACAAACGAACATCAATATTTATGGGGCTTGGCTTATGTCTATGGACACACATCGATTGAATTTCACTATATTTATGAAAATGATACATGAAAGATTGCACCTTCATATAGAATTTAAAATATGCACAACAAAATTACATTATTTAGCTGAGATCAGTGACCTGTTACGAATATGAGGGTTAGAAATGGAGGAGATATTGTTGCTTTAATCACTCTCTTTCATTTTTTATTGTAGAAGTTCAAATGAGAATTGTGCTTGGCTTTGTCTAAGAGTGTCGTTTTTTGCTAGGAAAAAAAAAAAAAATAGTAACACATATTTCTTCTAAAAAAAGTTAAAAAGCTTTCCTGAAAGAACCCAAAAAAAAATCATTTTCTTTCTTTCTCGTATGATATTTCTTTGTCTTCCTAATTTTATTCCTCTCTTCTTGTTGCTCCTTGTTACAGATGCATGAAACATTTTATTTTATCATCTTTTAAAATCCCATCATGTGCGGACAGGTTTGAAAAACGAAGTATGTATATAACTTGTGTTAGGTATCGCCGTCAAAAATAAGTAAGTGTTAATGAACCTTGAGTTGGCATCTATCAATCTAAAAAATTAAGTATGAATTAATCTTTTTGGTATCCATCAATATTGAATTCTAGCACTAATTCTTTTCAATGACATGGGAGAGAAAATTTGACTCCACATCTAAAAATCTCTCTCGTTGTCTAAATTTCTAAAATTCTTTTTTTATGGTTGTGCATGAGCACTTCTTTATACAACATCTTTGCAATACCTTGGCCCATCAACTATAAAATTGTCAAACTGCTCCTTATTATGGTGTTATTTATTCTATATTTTCACGTAGCCTGCATTGCTTATTTATGTTTTAAAAGCTTCCATATAATAGAAATTTTATTTTGCACCATTATTCAAGAATCATTATTAATAAATTTTACAATAGCTTTTACTTTTTTAATACTTAGCATCATATACTAAATATTATTCTTTCTTTCATGAGCTACCACCAGTATGGTTATTGAGTTCATCACATAGTAAATGGCATTCTAATCTGCAACACATAGGGTTCACTAAATCTATTTGGCTTTAAGACAACCAACACACTTGGAAATCTCAAGTGTGTGAACCAATGCACTCAAGGAACAAGTCAAACTTGACTTAATTACTACTTGTTCAATTTAGTATTTAAAAAGTTTGAACTCTTTTTCAAAACTCAAAGGCTAAATGAATAAATTTTGAATATATTTCAACCCATTTATTTATGCTTACAAATTAGCTTGTTTGTTCTACAGCAGCTTGCTAAAGGCTTGATATTAAGCTTGCTCGTATATTATTTACTTAATTAATGAATCTAAGACGTTTAGGTAAATTTAACTATTTAATTATTTTTAATAATAATATATTATACATTATTTTATTAATCTAGGGCATTTTTTTTATTCATGTTTCTTATTTCAAGAATTCCACTTCTAATTCCACAATTCCAAGTTGCATTGCTTTAGTTTCTGTAGTTATATAAGGTTGCATGCTTCAGTGAGGGTACATTGACCTTGCGACTCACATGAGCACGAACTAGAAGGCGGCAAGCATGTATTCTATTCTCCTCTTTCTCATCACTCCTATGGTTGAGGTGTCAACCAATAGCTTATGAGTACATTATATTAGCCTTTAGAGGGCAAGAGGCCTGAAGGTGGTTTGGACTGTTAAGGGCTTCAAATCCTACATGTTCCACTACTTTCGTATTTTAATTTGACTATATAATAGCATGTATTGCGTTACACTTTTATCTTTTCATGAAATTGACATCATATTTATTTCCAAAATCTTGATCCTTAAATCAAAATAAGCAGAAAATGCTCTTTCACTTCACATAACACAAAAACAGTTTTTTTTGTCAGTTCTGTTAGGAAAAACTATTTATTTTCCAAGTATGATATATTAGCTTGCCTGAGTTCTTTTGTATATTAACTGCTAAAATATGAATGAGTTATCTTATATGTAACTTGCTTTAATTCTTCTTAGATATAACCAGATTTCTATATTTATTATTCTTTATCATTAAGAAAATCTTAGCCATCATGGAACAAGTTTTATTTATTTTGCTGAGTGTAATGAGAGGAGGAATTGTATTAGTTCCTTATTAAGCAAAATCTGAAAATGGGTAAGCTCTAATTGTTCATAGATAGCAGTGCTCCAATAATCATGCGATGATCTTATCATGTAGTCTTATGTGTTATAGATATGTCGAAGGGCTGGAGATCCAAACAAGTTGATGTATTGTAAAAGATGTGATGGTGCCTACCATTGCTATTGCCAGCAGCCCCCACACAAAGTATATCATTTAAATGACTTATTACTCTCTAATTTATAAATTTTTTATGAATTATATTCAATTCTCATAACCATGTCTGTTTGTAGAACGTCAATCATGGACCTTACCTATGCTCCAAGCACACGAGATGTCACAGTTGTGGGTCAACAGTTCCTGGAAGTGGTCCTAGCACAAGGTTTTTTTTTTTTATTATTGTAATTTTGAAGATCAATAACTTTATTTTGTTGCATGTTGTTTCTTTATTTTTTTGTGTAAAAATAGTCCTCTAACTGTTTACATGAGATCATTTTAGTCCCAAAGTCTCTAAAAGTGTCAAATAATCCCTAGATTCGTCAAATTGTGGTCGAAATAATATTCTGTTGGGATTATGTCCGCCCATATTAAAATAGTTTAGGGACTGGACATTTTTATAAACTTTGGGGTTAAAATGAATCCCTTGCGAAAAGTCGGGATTATTTTGACACTTCTCGAGCTTGTTTATCATATGTGATGTGGACACCATGCATTAAATTCGTTACTCAAGTTCTAAGATTTGTAACTTATGGGCAGGTGGTTTTTAGGATATACTTGCTGTGATGCTTGCGGGCGATTGTTTGTAAAAGGAAACTATTGTCCAGTTTGTTTGAAGGTTGGTCTCATCCTTATGAAACTTTTGAATTACTCTGCTTTTTTGCATATTAAATGAATTAACTATACTCGAATAAAATGTTTGTCCGCTGACTTTTATGGCTTAAATTGATATTGGATATATTGCATATGAAATCAGTTCTGATTTTTATATGGTAGTGCAAAATCGAATAACAATGATACTTGAATTTGGAGTGAGTTACAAGTAATAGGGTGGTACAGTGAGTGATAATATCTGAACGCATAATGAGTTGAATGGTTGAAAACGTATGACTTATGTGATTGATAATTTTTCTAATTACTATCTATTTGCAGTTCTTCTAAAGATCCTGATTTTAGCTTTTAGCAGAACCAGCATAGGTCCTTTCCCACCATCACATTTAAAAAACCTTAAATTGTCTCGTAATAACTTGGTATTAAAGCAAGTTTATTAAAAAGTTTTCACAATGACAATCATGATGGACATTTTTTTTAGGATCGACTTTCTAATCATCATTGTAAAATTATCAACTTGAAGATACACTTATACATCCTTGAATTGCATGCTAGGATCCAAGCATTTGAAAATAGAAATATCCGACAGTATAGGCCCTACATCCCATAGCTTGGTCCAAACTAACTAGTTCACTTGAAAGAAGGGAAGAAATTCTAAATCCTCCGCTAGCTTGACCATAAGAAAATTAAAAGGTTTTCCCCCTTATGAATGGCTATCTCGGAAGGGGCCAACAAATTTTTTTGGTATCCATGATGGATTTTTTTCACCAACTATTCCGACAAGAACAATATCTTATTTAATTGGAGGTGCTTTATTGGGGTTATGATCAATTTTATCAGTGTTGATAACATAACCAGAAGGGTAAAAATATATCCACCTACTTTTGATTGATATATTGATTAAAAAATCTTTTCAAATTAGATCATTAACCTACATCTTTATTTTGTTTCGACACCTGCATAGAGTATCATTAGGCGATATTTCTTTGAATGGAACTTGTTTCGGCAACCATCATTTGGTCCTTTTGTTAAACTAAAGCTTTCCTTAAATATAATAACCTTTCTTTAGCATTTCATGACAAACTTTTAATGGAATTGACCACCGTTAGAATGCAATTTCTTTCATTGATTGTATAATTCATTTTAATGAGTTAATTATTTGGTGTGACATCATAGTCTATCTTAAGTCACCATTGCAAGATTTTGTTTTACTCTGTCCTATCATCTATTAACAAAATTTGACTCAAGATGTTTACAACTCTTGAGGATGCATTCTAATGAGCTCCTTAGCTTGAGCAGTATCTTCATCCTCAACATTTAAGGGAGTTGATTACTTCAACTAGAAGTAATTAGTCATGACAATCAATCAATGAAACTCTTGTATCTATTAGCATAAAAATTTAAGTTAGGAGCTTTTGGCTCCAATGCCTCCATGTCACTTCTTTCACCGAAGACAATGTCTCCACTTGGTGTTCACTAAGCATGATTTGCAAGAAGAATAAATTTATGATCATGTAGAATGTGATATATGTGATGAAGTTAATGATGTTGATGATGCAATGGATGCCTCATATTTGTCTGAGTCTTCACAGAGGTTGGACAAAACTTTAACCGCAGGAAACTCTGACATTAACAACCCCCTGAGTGTGGGTCTACTCTGTTGTTATTGATCTCAGTTAAACATTCATGATTTTCCTAGGTTTTTAATCTTACCCAATTTGAGATTGAATGACTGTAGTTTATCCCCATTATTAATTTTTTGAAGTTAAAGGAGCCACAATGCCACCCTTGGCCAATGAGATCATGTCACATCTACAAGGCCCACTCTGACTTTAGAAATTGTGTAAATCCTTAAGGAAGCAAAATAAAAACATAGATATTTGGAAATTCATAACTAATATCCTACTCATCCAAAAATTAGAAAATCATTTTTTTTTTCACATGCAAGGCTTAGGTAGTTTTAGTTTCTTCTAGTGTGGTCTTAAGTGCTGGGTTGACCAAATTCTAGTGAGCTCCAATTCCGGGTTGATCAGGCAGTGATTTAGAGGCGATGAGGTAGTTTTAAGAGTTTTAGAGTGGATGTAGAATGCCAAGGAAGTGACTGAAATACCAAGTGGCTCTGGATTGAGCATGTGTGTGTGGTCCTTTTTTTATGTTTTGGAAGCCTTTCCCCTCCTTCTCCGTGTAGGGATGATTGAGGGTGTCCAAGCAATGTCCTTTGTAGTGCAACGAATGGCTTGCAAGAATGGGGAGCTATATCTTAAGGTAAGGATCATGGTTAGGTAGATTGGCCATGGACTGATGGCCCTTGTCTAGGATTGGGTATATCGGTGGCTAGGGTTGTTGGATTTGGGTGGTTGGGTTTAGGTCTAGGTTTACTAGATTAGATTGCTTTTCACTTTGGGTCCAATTGGGTTAGGTCTGGGCTAGCCCAATGTGAACGGGTTTAGATTGGGTTGCCTATTTGTTTCATAAGGGTTTGAGTGTGGATGGCTCATGAGGCTAATCAACCTCAGTTGTTTTCAATTGGCTCCATAGTACCCAATTGGATCATGCGTCAACCTAGGTATAGGTTGGGTCTAACCACTTAGGTTGGTCTAGGGATGGTTAATTGATTTAGGTAGGGTCCTAAGGTTAAGTTAGTTCCACTTAAGGTTAATTGGCCTCACTTGGGTCCAATTGTGTCTCAAGTGGGGGTCCAGGGGAGATTTTCGGATTCAATTAAACTAGGATAGTTGACTTAATATGCATTGGTTCAAAGGGGCCCCAATTGGGTCTTTCTGGGTGAAGTTGACCAAATTGCTGCTTTGAATCCAATTGGGGATATGAGAAATTTTGATACAAATATACAATTGAACTCAATAAATTTGTCTCGAGTCAAGTGGGATCCGTTGGGATCTTGATTTCCTACATGGTTCCTTTGCTGGGCCTTCGAATTACTAGATCACTCTAATTTAAGGTTGAATCTACCTAGATCAGTTCGGCCCATGTGGTCATCTTGGCTGACTCAATTTAAACTTTGGTTAGTGGTCAAAGCTGGTCAAAAGTGAGGCCAACAATCGCCTACTTATTTTTGTCTGTTATTTGTACCTTGGATACATAAGTTATTTTTGTGAGATTGTCATACATCGAGTGCTTTTCATGTATGGTGAGATTACCATTGCCAATTTTTTTTTTAATTTTTTTGGGTCCTTTTGTTAAACTTGAGTCATTTTGAGTCTCTGAGCTGATGTGCATCAGCGCTTCTTGCTGGGTCATTGTGTTATGGGTAAAATTTCCACTCTAAACTCCGGACTGACAATAATTTGATAAAAGATGATGCCTTCCTTTCTTATTGTTATTTTGGTTTTTATTTGAATTAATTGATTTGTCTGAATTTGATTGGTTCTCTCTTGCTGCTTATGAAGTTTTTTGTAATTTTTTAGTTTATAATTTTTTTTAATTATGTGGAATGACTAGATTGTGTGCTTTGTTTCTGTAGGTTTATAGAGATTCGGAAACAACGCCTATGGTTTGTTGCGACATATGCGAGCGATGGGTGCATATTGTCTGTGATGGCATCAGGTTCATGTCACTAACTTTTATATGCTATCATTGTTCTCTCATAATCTCGTCATGTAATGTTTTGATTTAATACTCCAGGGGCTTATGTAATCCTTTGTAAATTAATTAAGCTTGGGAATGATGCCATAGTCAAGGACATGTTGGATGTGGGTTTGAGCCTATCCATATCAAATTTCATGAAGAGTTATAAGAATTTGATTATTTGGTTTCCAATGGATAAGCTGGTCAGAAATCAAATTTTTAAATAGGAACGAACTTTTGCAAAAATTCTCACATCTTAATCTTTATGAAATATCGACATTGTTCGACTAAATTGTTTGCCCTTAAACAGTTTGTCTATCAAGCCATCTCTCTAATAGAAGACATGGATACATGCTAAACCGTGATCTCATTTGTTGCGAAAGAGAAGAGAAGAAGAAAATCATTATTCTGTTATTTGAGTTTTATATAGTATTGTAGCCGTTATCTTGTCACCGCTTTAAGAAAACTTCTTTTATTTTTATTTTTTCACAGTGATGAAAAATATCAGCAGTTTCAGACTGACCAGAATCTGCAATATGTTTGCGCTGCATGCCGAGGCGATTGTTACCAGGTAACTTTTATGCTTCAAAAAATTTCTCTTCTACATTTTAATCATGTTATGAGTTTCACACGCATCATTTTCATTACATTAGGTTAAAGATATAGATGATGCTGTTAGAGAGCTTTGGAATAGGAGAGATGAAGCAGATCGTAATCTTATTACAAGTTTGAGAGCTGCTGCTGGTTTGCCTGAAGACTTAATATTCTCCACTTTACCCTATTCTGATGATGAATCGGATGGTCCAGCAGTACATAGAAATGTTCATGGAAGATTTTTGAAATTTTCTGTTAAAGGCTTGAGTGATAAATCAGCCAAGTCTTGTAAAGACTCCGGGAAGAATAGTTCTAAGAATTTGCCTTCTAATAAAAAGTCCATTAAAAAGAAAGAATTGCAGATAAAATTTGTTAGTAAAGCGGATCGTCTGTCTCGAAATTCAGAAGTAAAGATGAATGACTCAGTTCGCGATAATCTCAAATCATGCGGAGCTGATGGACCAGAAAGTTTTTCATCACCGAGTGCTGGAATTGCTGGAGATGCTAAGATGGAGAACAATCACACATGTGGGAATGAAGTTATTGGTGATCCTTCAGATAGGGTGATCAAGATCCAAAATAAACAGCTATCGGATAGTCATTTTAAGGAATGTGGGGGTAAAAATGCAAACAAGGCGGAGACCGTAAAAGGGACCAAGTTGGTCATACATATTGGTGGAAGAAATCGAAATGTTACAAGCTCTCCTATGTCTGAAAGTTCTAGTTGTCAGAGAGAGCAAGATTTGTCTTTTCTCCATGGTATGGACATTAACTTCTTGCGTGGCCTTTAATTCTTGGAAATTTACGTACACAGCACCCAATTCTTATGTATTTACATATCTCACACCTAAGCTTTCATATTTACTTACATAGCACTTTGATGCTCAAAATCTATGCATGAAAAGATATATTTGACTTATAAAATGATGTGATCGTGCAGTTTTTGATATGATAGTAAAGAATTGAGTGCTATGTGTGTAAGTATGAAAGTTTAGATGTGAGATATGTAAATACATAAGAATTGTGTGCTACGTATGTAAATTTCCCTTTATTCTTTTGTGTGTTTGGCTTTAAATTACTACATCTTCATTGGCCAACAAAGCTGTTAAAGTCTGTACTTTTAGACTCTGTCGCTGGCTAACTTTTGTGTTTAATCTGATCTCACTCATATAGGTTCTCCTTCTAAAGCTGCCCCTTAGCATCATTTCATGACGGTAGAATATTGTTTTAATCGACATTTTTATGCATTTGTGGAGTCATTGATTTGTATAATAGGTCATCCCATTATTCAGTAGTTTTTGATATTTCCATCCCTTGAAGCTGGAAATTTTCTTGCTTGGAATTCACATATAATTGAGATAAAAACTCAAATCTTTCTTAATCTTAAATTTTTAACACCTGACAAGCAATGCTTTATGTAGTTTTGATTTTATAGCTTCATGATATTATCTATTATGTTTATTGTTTTTCATTTTTGTTGGTTTATAATCTACATAGCATATAGAATCCACTTATTGCTTTCAGGTTCATACTACCAACTAGGCTTACCATAGGAAGGTGCACTTTATAATCTGTTTTCATTCCAGCTTTACCTGGATATTCATCCCTGAGCTAATAAATTTCTAAAATCTGTTCTTGGATTTAGAAATTAACTGCAGTCATATGCTTGTTATGAACTTTAAAATGTATCATGAGAATGCAATATGACAAAGATACTTGGATATGTTATCCAAGGTTAATCTTGTCATTTTGTCTAACTAGATGGGGAAATAGCAAAATGAAATTATTTATCAAAATGTGTGTTCTTTTTGTTTCTTGCCAATGAACTATTTCTAACAAGATTAATTGTTCGTTTTGTTTTATTTGCTTAAAACCCAAAAGTTTTTGCCGATTATGAACATTCATATAATGGAACCAAGCACTAATGTTTTTGATTTTCGTTCGATTGGATAATACTTCAGTATTAATGGCATGTTTTGTACTTCCCTTTTCATCTTTTTGTTGGTAGCATTTGCTTCATTACCATGTTTAATGGGTGCAGGTAGTGAAAATAACAGCCACGGTCAGATGAAAAATAGCAAGAATGGTTTTTCTCAGGCTCAGGTTGAAGGTGTTAATGTTGATGGAGAAGGTATGACTAGTACATATTTTCATTTAATTCAAGATTCTTCTTAGAAGAAAGGTTTAAAATGATGCATTTGGGTATGGAGTTGTTTTTCATCTGTGAGGCTAAGCATAAGCCTAAACCTCAAATTTAAAAAATTACATTAAGCAATAAGTATATTATAAACTTCAAGTTGTGAGGTAAGACGTAATATGCTAATGTTCTAATATATTAACATATTAGAAAATAACATATCAACATTCTTGCAAAGTAAAAAGTATCAAATTGTGGAAGCTAAGTAGTAACAAGTTAACATCCAAATATCAATTCATGAAATAGGATGGGTTATACAAATATTAAACTATCAAAGTAAGTTAAAATATCAAAATAAAATATTAAAATATCATATTATAACAATCAAAATAATTTAAGTATAAGTTTTTCTCTGCCACACATACCGCCTCTCATTTAAGAAAAAATATAACAAAGCATTAGAATTTTTAAATTCAAAAGTCTATATTACTTTTGTCACCCAATGGATTTCCACTAGAATCATGGACTTAATATATTGCTTTCTCTCATATTCGGTCAATTTATATCCATATTCTTACATTCTTCACTTCTTTAATTTCAATCATTTTCTTCTTTTCTAATGAAAATAATCAATAAAAATATCAATTAGAATTTAAAATATTGTGTAGGTTGATAATTAGAATTTCAACTACATATACTTTTTATGGATATGTTTTACATTTATTTTGTTGTTTCGTGTGTGAGGTGTGGGAATTGATAGATGAGGTATATTAATATTATTTTTTAGCTTTTGTTAAAAAAACTATAGATATCCTCAAAATTAAGGCGAGGTTTTCATTTTGGGTGAGCCACACATCTCATCCAGGGATAAAGAGGCACATGATTCTTTGCGATATTTTATGAAAATCATTGAAAGCACGACTTATATTGCAGTTTTAAGAAGGTTTTAAAATTTTAATTTGTTTCGCCTAAAGGAGCTTACTTTTATCATATGTGAATATTTCTAGCAACATAACCGTCTTGTATGAGATTCTTTTGAGCTTCTACATTATATATGGTGATTCATAATAGGCTGACTAAAAAACTTGCATACTTCCATTTTATCCATTTTATCTGCTCATTCCCAGGGATCAGACAAGACAATACTAACCAAATGAGTATTTCAAAACATGGAGACAAGCAGAAAAATATTATAAAGCTCGGAAAGGTTTCTGATATGCATAGAAAAAGCAACGGTAACATTTTTCCGGACAGCGTACCAAGGACTTCATTAAGAAGTCCAATAGTTGGGAAGAAGGGTGCTGGGGTATTAGCAGACGATGAAGCAAGGCTAAGGAATGATGAAGCTGTCCCAGCGAAACGCCATGTGCATCCTAATTCGGAGTATAACAACAATGCCGTTTTACCCTCAAAAGCCATTTCGGGGGGGCAAAGTGAAATCAAACCACTGCTCAAATTGAAATTCAAGAATCCCTATTTTGAGCAGAAGAGTTCTTGGGCCTCGCAAGGAGAAGAAGAGCACTCCGTGAAAGGACATAGATCGAAGCGAAAGAGACCTTTTGTGGAGAAAAGTTCTTCTCTTCAACGCGAGGGCCTTGCAAAACAGCATAACCAAAATCAAATAGATGAGGCAGTAGATGCAAATTGGATTTTGCAGAAGCTGGGCAAGGATGCAATTGGGAAAAAAGTTGAGGTTCAGCAGAGATCAGGTGATTCTTGGTGAGTTTATGTCCAGCTTCTTTTCTTTGAATTGAATGTGAAAAGAAATCTTGTCCCTTTTTTCGTCTTAGTATATCATCAACGGGATTTGATACAAGCTCCGGGGAAATTATATGTTGTGATACTAAGCGGTAACTACTGATTACTAATATTTGCATAATACTTTCATGTTTTATGCTTTTCTAGGAAAGTAGTCTGTACTTAGTTCATTTTCTAGCTTTTTACCATGCTTGATTTGGGAAATTTGCATGCCCAACTCGTTTCTATCAAGTAGCAAGAAAGTTTGGATTTGTCAACTTACATGACCTTGATATGAATAGACCAAATAGCACCTCCTCACTAACTCGCCTGAAAACTCCTGTTATCTTAGATTTTAGTTGCATATTATATTAGCTTCTCTTATTGTTAATTTACCATGTTGAATATTGTACCTCGATTCTGAAATGTGATACACCTCGACACATAGGACAAGCTTCAAGAGGAAAGATCAAATAATATTGTTTTGGAAGATTAACATACATCCACTCAATGCTTATCTATTTACATTTCTAAACCTAAACTTCAATCTTTATGTATACTTCGCTTTCCCATGCATGAAAATTTGTATTTCACTTTTTAATAATTAAAATAGTTGTATTTTTGATATGATATGAAAGATTTGGGTGGTATAATTGTAAAAAAACTTAGTTTTGGTGTTAGATTTGTAAATATGTAGGAATTTAGTGGTATATTTGTAAATGACCCTATTGTTTTCTATTATAGAAAAAAAAAATTCATGTATAAAACATGTAAAGAAAACTATAGCTGTAAATATTTATTGCATTGATGATAGCCTTCCATCAAGGAAAACTTGAGCACCAACTAATAAAAAAGAAATAAATCAATTACAAATGCAAGTAATAGCGCAGAACTGAACACAAGTCCACAAAGAATTGAAACTTTGACATGACGATGAACCAAGAAATAACTATTGCTGAATGACATGCATTTGTATTGTTGTTTCTTTAATCAACAAGGTAGAATCTTTTAAGAGGAAAGTTGACTAAAATGAGTTCGACATGCAATTAAGTAGATAATTTATATTTAGTAAAGCGTATAGATGAGGACACATTGGTCATGCAATACGGAAAAAAAATAAAAAAATAAAACTTACATGCTATATCATCATAAATTTAGATTAATAATATCAGATGGCATGAATGATAGAAAATGTCATCTATTTTTCAATGATATATATTCCGGCGGCGGCGGTGTGGTGTCAGTCTTTTTATAGATAGATAGATGGATAGATAGGGATTTATCTAGTCTTTCAAGGTCTCTAAACAAAAGCAAGAACCTTTGTTATTTCTGTTATGAAAGCGTTCAAAATTTTTAGAATTTGTTTGGAGTGTTTTTATAAATATGTTAATTTCTTTCTGAAAGCAGAATATAAAAATATGTATAAGACACGTTACACAAACACATTCTTAAAAACAAAGGAAAAAATAAAAACAGAAAACAGAAAACAAGATCGATCACAAAGAAGCCCATAATTTATATTTTCTTTTTGCTGGACCATACAACTCTCACTCTTACAACTCCCACTTCTCCAAATTTTCCAAAACTGTGAAAACTGCTTGCATTGAAAAGATTAACATCGATGATGTTTGCCACGATCATTTTATTTTTACTCGTATGCAACAAATGCGAATTTCATTACATTTTCTTAGTAATTTCAAGAAGAAAGTTGAGATTGTTTAGGTGGAAATACACTATTTTTATATAACAAAAAGGCTTTGAATGATAAAAATCATGAGCCTTTTTACAAAAAATGCTAACAAACTTCAGTCCTCCCAAAAATCCGAACTTGATTGTCTGTCTTTCTTTTTGGCATTTTTAGTTTTGAAACTTGTTTGATCCCCCTTTTTAGATGAATGTTATGATGATTTTGAGCTCCATTTATTATTATTATTATTATTGTCGTTGTTGTATTCAGGAAGAGGGGAGTAATTTCAAATCTCATTGAAGGCACTTCCTCCTTATCAGTTCATTTTGATGATGGAAAATCCATGACTTTAGAGCTCGGAAAGCAGCGCGTTCGCTTTATTCCACAGAAGCTTAAAAAGATGAAGCCATAAAACTAATCTATTGTGAATATAAGCTTCACATCACTGTGAATATTTCCAGGAGAATTATGATCTCACCCTTCCCAGCGAGCCAAAGTGGGGCAGATTTGTTAATAGATGAGACCACTCTTCCTGTCCCTTCATTCTGCTTCCACCCAAAAAGCTTCAAAAGAATCAGGTTCTCTGCAAGCTCTGAGAATCTGCCATGGCTGACACCTTCAACTTTCTGCCGGGTTTTCATGTAAGAGGTAACATTGTTGTATTACCAGTTTCTTCTTTTTCTTCTTCTTCTTTTGTTGAGGAACTACTTAGCTTTAGAGAAGTTTCCCTTTCATCATTTCTTGCGATAGTTGTAACTGAGACAAGGCTCTTCTATTCTTATATACTAATAATAATTACTTGGGGGGCCTTATTGTCATTATGATATCTTCTCCTATCATTTACTGAAGAAAATATTCACTCATGATTGGCTCATAGTTTTTTTTTTCTTTGAGATGTTATGAATTGTGCACGAGGAATTTGAGTGATAACTAGTCAAATTTGTACGGTGGAACGCCCGTCGTAGTTATTGTTAGTGTAATATGTTTATGTCGGGAGGTTTTAACTTTTTGTAAAGATGGTTGTAAAGTTATTTGGAAAATGTAAATTTTCTTCTATTAAAGTAATTGTGAGTATGATGTTGGGGCCATACCTTGCAATTCTAATTTATTTACATATATCTAAGTCTTAAATATTGAAATTTACATGCATACCGCTCAACATTTTAACTTCACATCAAAAATATCAGTGTCACTATCTTTTTGAAAGTGAAATATATATTTTTCATGTATATCTATTGTTATTTTTCTTTTTTTAAGTATTGGCCGGAGGCTATTATACGAGTGCCCAATCAACCTCATGTGCTTAAGAATTTCATCCCGCACATAGACGGGATTGAACCCGTGACGCATAGTGGTCTTACAAACTCTGTCAACCAATGAGTCTTGGTAGGTGACACATGTTTATGAACATATATGCTCATTCTTATTGTTTTTAACAGGAGCCATATCAATCCAGTTATTTGAAATTTTTGTAATTTTAAAGGAATAATTACTTACAGACCATCCAAAATATTGATATTTACAAAGCATTTAAATGATCATTTTGAACTACCAAACTGATATATTTATGCGTGCCACGATCAATGAATTTTGATATTTGAGGGAGAATTTGCAAAATGGATGAAAGAGTGTGCTTGATTTGTAAATAACAATGCTTCCGAAATTTGATGTAGAATTCAATAGTGTAAATTCCTATGTATTTACATAACTAATACCTAAACTTTCATATTTACATTTATAACTTCGGTGTGATAAATTTATGCATGAAAATGAATGTTTTTAATGTGATATTAAAGACTTGAGTGTCATGCATGTAAATATGTAAATTTATATGTTAGATATTTAAATACATACAATATTTTGGGTTGTATGTGAATGTCCCCTTTCTTTTTCTAGTATGGTTGTACATGCTGTTAGGAAGATAGTTGATAATCACTTATTAATATTGCATTAAACTTTCATATTAAACTAATTGTATCTCGAAGGATTAGTTTTAATTAGGCCTCAATATTTAATAATTAAGGTTAATACAATTTTTTATCTCGAGTACTCGCTCTTAATCTAGAAATCACGTGTTTAAGGTTGGGATTTATTTATGAGGAGTGAACGAGTATTTAAACGAGTTAAAAAGACAAACAAATATCTAATTTTTTATATAAAAACTTTAATAAATAATTTTATACTTATAAATAAATGAATAATTTAGGCTCTGTTTTGGCTTTTTATTTTTTATTTTTATTTTTTATTTTTATTTTTCTTTATCTTATATATATATATATTTCTATTTTTTGTTTCTAGAAAACATATTTGATACTGTTATCATTTATTTATTTATTTTTAGAAATAAAAAAATTAAAATAATTCTATCCTTTTCTATTTATTTTTTTAAAAACTTATAATCTTTCTAAAAAATTGCGAGTTCTTACTATGTAAATATATTAAACTCGTATATATATATAGAAACTGTAATAATGTTATAGAAATAATATCAAAATCCGCACATTCAAGGATGTTGCCTTTTAATAAATGATAAAATCATTAAAATTTCACACTAAAATAATGTTTTATATGTCTGATAATAAGATAAATGATATTTTGACCCAAAATAAAATAATTATTATGTATGTTGAGAATTTTATGGCAAAGAAAATAAGAATCAACACAGATCTATAAGAACATAAAGAGATTTAACGAGGTTCGACAAAAATGCCTATATCATCGGGAGTAGAGTGACAGCTTTCCTTCAATTCAGAAAAAGAGTACATAATACAATACCAAGGGTTATAAACAAGTATATATATATAACACTAGTACAATATGTAATTACAAAATTACCTTTTTTTACTGTAACGCCCCAACACCCCCAACCCACATAACGAAACTTCCCCGATTGAACAGATGCTTCCGCTCCAACATCTGTCCCTTATCTGGTATATGAGTCATAACTAACAATGAATTTTTATATCTAATATTTAAACTTTGATAAGTATATTAAAAAAAATATTTTGGTTTCATAAATTATACATAATTTAAAAAATGTATTTCACTTTAAAAAAATAAATAATAACAATATATTGATATTATGTAAAAATTTTGATCACCATACATAAAACCATAAAAGTTTATGGTTATTCCATTTATATGCATAGACTAAGAAAATCTATTCATCAAGTGCCCTAAACATTTATATGCGTGCAGGAACGAAGAGGCTTTCACCAAGACAAGAATATTAGTGATGTATTCAGAGTTTAATGGTGGGTCTCATAAATTTTAACGCGTGGACTCATTTGACACGTGACACCTCATAATTGGACTCCAACACAAATTACATCCGTATATAATATTTGCTATCTATCGCGAGAAGGAAAGGTCGTGTTTTAAAAACAATAAGAATATTTTTTTTTGTTTTGAATATTTTTAATATTGACGTGTTATTTTTAAAAATAGAAAATCAAAAACATTTAAACAAATACTGTTTTTCTAATTATTTTCTATTTTTTATTTTTTAAAATAAAAATAAAAAATAAAAATTAATCTCAAATATCCTCTTAATAAATGAGATAAGAAAATGAACTAACTCATATGATGTCACCTAATATATATATATATATATATATATATATATATATATATATATATATATATATATATATATATATATATATA
>JXCR01148415.1:58326-68505 GCA_002079205.1 Phalaenopsis hybrid cultivar
TATATATATATATATATATATAATTCAAATTAAATAAATGATGAAATACAAGAAAAAAATACATACATACCACTCAATTCTTGTTCATTTTATCAAATATCTAATATCTAATATCTATGTAAAATGCCATGAATAAAAAATAAAAATCCATCACAAATGTTTATACCTTAAGTGGGCCTCTCAAAACAAATTTAGAGTAGGATTTAATTTGGATGTGGGCTAAATCTTGTCAGACAATCATTTTGGACAAAATACAACCTCGAGTTTTATAAATCCATATTTCAAGGATCCCATGAAGAAGTGGATTTACAAAATTACGGTATTTGAAGGAAGACTATCGAGTTCGATCTGCTTATTAGTCAAATAGCTACGTTGGATCACTGTTTATCTGCAGTAGAAAAAAATATTACGTCTGGAGTCTGGACGCAACACACCAGCAGAAAAAATATAAAATTGGGTGTATCGCATTGAGACTTCGGACATAAAATTTTCTCCCCTTAAACTATTTAAGGTTTAGTAAATCCCAATTTAAGAGAATTTAGGGATTTCAAAAAACTTGAATGTCAATCCTTGCCCGGCCAAATAAAGATTCGATGTTGGTGGTGATGGCCGAAGCTCATACCATGGTGACTCGGCTTTGTTTTCCGGCGGCCGACGGCTGGCCTGAATCCTATGCGTTCAAGAAGCTTCTTTCTAAAGGCTGGTTTGACCGACGGTGGTCGTAAGTGACCTCGAAGAAGAAGATGAAAGGTTGCAACAAAGCTGATATTGATAGTCTGCAGAAAATTCATCATCTAGCCCAATTTTCCCGCCTTGGAACATCAAAATCTGTAAGTAATAAGATAAGTATGCAGCTCTCATGATATCTATGAGGTTATTATGGATTTTTAATGGAAGATTTACGTATATATCACTCAATTCTTATGTATTTACATTTCTCCCTTTTTAAAGCAGTGGTGGAATCAAGAATGGTTTTCATAGTTCGTGATGAAACTTGCAATAACCATGAAGGCGTGAGCGTTTTGCCTTCATTAATTTTAAATTCCTGATTCTGCTGTTGGTTTGAAGAGTTGAATGAAGTGGTGGTGGTAGAAGATATTATCTGATTTTAAAAGAGTGTGAAGTTATAAGATTTATCCAAGTAGTTGACAATTTTGTTCCAAAAATTATGGATTGTTTGCATACATAACTCCTAATTCTCATGCATTTAGGTTTATAAACACCTAAAGTTTACTTTTTTACATCTATACAACCCAAAGCTTTCATATCACATAAAAAGTACCACTATTTTAACTTTTATTAAGTGAAATAGACCTTTTCATGCATAGATAATAAGGATGTGTGTATGTAAAAGTTAAATTTTAATTGTTAGATATGTAAATACATAGGAATTGAGTGGTATGTATATGTAAATCTTCTCCAAGAACAGTCAAGTGCCCTTATGCAAAAGCTGATGAATAGTTGTGTGGTGTCATTTTTTAAGAACATTTAGTTTGGATCTTAATTATTTTCTTTCATGTTGATATTAGGAGGTTTATTTATTTTTTTGGATAGAGAGATTTAGGTATTTTCTTTGTGCTTAAGTTGGATCGAGTAATGTACGAATTTTTTGTATGGATGTTAGATATAGTATTTTAAATAGGTTGATGGATTGGGTAATGTTATTTATGGAAGAGTATTGAGATTTTATTGAAAGAATGGATCAAGGACAAAGGAGAAAAAGGAAGCGGAGAGGGAAGCTAGAAGTTAATGATTCTCTTTGTGAACCGATCTCCTCCTTTGGACAAAGAAGGGTGATTAGAAGTAAGTTACAACGAAGCAATTCATTGAGAGAGGGATTTTGAGAAGAAACATAGATAAATTATGTGAGATTTCAATATTCATGTTCGTGCACTCGACTAATACGTCCCTATTTATAGGCGAAGATCAATGTTGGTGTTATAGAATTGGCTACGTAATACAATTACATGAAGAATGCAAAGATTGAACTTGATGTAGTCGTTTGTGTAGTGGAAAAGTTTGGTTTGTAGTTTTTTTGCTACTTAGGGTTTTTGTGGGAGTTTAGATGAACAAGTAAGTTTCATTTTTACCGTCAGATTAGTAAAAAAGAAGTTGAGGAAACTTTAAAGAAAACCAATTGTGGAAAGTCTGTAGGACCTGATGATATCCCAGTTGAAGTATGGAAATATTTAGGAGATTTGCGAGTTTCTTGGCTTACCAAACTCATTAATATTATTTTAAAAACTAAAAAGATGCCTGAGGAGTGGATGAAGAGTATTTTGGTCTCTATTTTTAAGAATAAAGGGAATGCACAAGAGTGTGCAAATTATAGAGGAATTAAGTTGATGTGTGATACTTTAAAATTATGGGAGAGGGTAATTGAACAATGGTTAAGACGTATTACAAAGATTTCTCATAATCAATTTGGATTTATGTCATGCAAGTCTACTATGGAAGCTATACATTTATTGAGAGGTTTGATGGAGAAGCTCAGAGATAATAAGGAGAATCTACATTTGATATTTATTGATTTAGAAAAAGCTTACGATAAGGTTTTAAGAGATATCCTTTGGAGAGTTCTTGAGAAGAAAGGTGTTGATATGACTTATATTCAAGTCATTAAAGATATGTATACTAGAGCTATTTACTTGTGTTCGAATTGTAGGAGGATTGACCAAATATTTTCCTATTTCTATTTGATTACATCAGGGATCGAATTTAAGCCTATATCTTTTTGCTTTAGTTATGGATGGTCTTACTGGACATTTACAGGAGGATGTACCTTGGTGGTTTTTTGCTGATGATATCCTTCTCGTGGATAAAACGAGAGAAAAAGCCTAGGAAAAACTTGCTTTCTTGCTGATGATATCCTTCTCCTGGATAAGATGAGAGAAAAAGCCCAAGAAAAACTTGAATTATGGAGGTTTACATTGGAGTCTAAAGGTCTTCATTTGAGTAGAACTAAAACTGAATACATGAAATGTAATTTTAGTAGTAGTAGCTCTAGTGACAGAAGTGTAACTTTGGGTGATCAAATTACTAAAAGGTGTGAACGATTTAGATATCTCGGGTTTGTTGTTTAAATTGATGGTGATATAGATGGGGATGTTAATAGTAGAATTCAAGTTAGTTGGTTGAGGTGGAGGAATGCTTCGGGCCTTTTGTGTGATAGAAAAATACCGCTTAGATTGAAAGGAAAACTTTATAAGACGGTGGTGAGACCTGCAATGCTCTAAGGCGCTGAATGTTGGCCTTAAAAGAGAAGCATAATACTAACTTAAGTGTTGCTGAGATGAGAATGATTAGGTGGATGAGTGGCTTTACACTTAGAGACAAAATGTGAAATGATTATATCCGTGATAGGGTTGGTTTAGCTCCTATGACAGATAAAATTAGAGAAAGTCGTCTTAGATGGTTTGGTCACATTAAGCGTCGACCATCTGATGATCTGATTAGGAGAGTAGATGTTTTAGATTCGGCTTATGTTAAGAAAGGTTGAGGTAGACCTAGGAAGACTTGGGCTTATTGTATAAAAAATGATCTTAATTTATTAAAACTAATGAAAATATGACACTAAATAGGACGCAATGGAGAAAAATGATTCATGATCTTAATCCACGTAGTGAGATTAAGGCTTTGTTGTTGTTGTTGTTGTTTGAAATACAGAACCTCGAGTTAGTTGTTGAGTGCTATCTGTAAATTGCAGAGTTCTTTTGGGAGAATAGCCTTGACGAATGGACAACTTTGTGAGTTCTTCGGGTGAGTTCAATAACTCAATACCTTGGGCTGAGTTAGGCTAAACTATTAAATAATTTGAAGAGATTATGTTCTAGGTGACTCAAGGCTTTGGGTGACTTCAAGCTTGGTAAGTTTTGAGTTATAGGCAATTTAAATTGGTTCACAATCACCGTTTTAAATCTGTTCAGATTCTCAAAATGACTTCATCGATCTAACCATAATGAATATGGGTGTACATATGGTAACATAATAAAAATGTTTTGTTTTGTTTGAAATGTCTGTGGAATACAAGTGTTTCACATGTGTTTTGTTTTTATGTTTTGCAAAAACATATAGACCTTTATGTTGCATAAAAATGCAATATAGGAAAGTTTAAATTAATCTTAGTTGAATTTATGTATCGTACATTTTGAAAGGAGTTGGGAGATCTAAATAATATGAGAAAGTAATAATTTTAATTATCCGTGTTAACGTCGTAAATAGTCGAGTTGATGGAAAAAGCAGATCAAGAAAGTCCTGATTTTAATGTAATAAAAGCTGTAAATGCTTTCATATAGCCTCCCAACAGGTTATTTAGCACTCTAATTTATCAAATTATCCTCTTAGGCCATCAATGTTGAAAATTAATTTACTACATAATTAGTGTTTTTATAAAAGAAATTAATGAATGAGCTGTAAAATCATTTGTATTTTTTCCATGGTTTGTTCACTTGTTGGGAAGAGTTAAGATAGGATTGTAAGTCAATTACTGAGAAGCTCTTCTAATAAATGTTGGCCATTTAATTTTTACCTTCAGATGGATTGTTAAGCTCCACATTACCAGACCCATGAAATTTTTTACAAGTTTAATCTTCTTTTCTACTGGGTCTCTACTATTATAATAAAAGGAAAATTTACATACATACCACTCAATTCCTATCCATTTACATCCTACCTACTTACCCATGCAGAAGCAGGTGTATTACACTTTTTAAAAGTTAAAATTGAGGCTTTTTTGTTATGTTATATGAAAGGTTTGGGTGTTATAAATATAAAAAGCAAAGTTTAGGTGTTAAATCTATAAATACATGAGAATTTGGTGGTATGTACGTAACTGCACCATATTAAAATTGAGTTCTAGTATCTTAAACTTCATTCAAGATTACACTAAATTGCAAGCAAGCGAACGAGTCAGAAATGCCTACGGTGGTCTCTCAATGCCATCTTAAATCTATATTTTTGCTAATATTTTGATCATAAAATATTAAATAAAAGGACTTGCTGAGTCAGCCAATCAGATAACTCAATAGAAAAAATCATGAGCATAGAAATAAAAACATATTTATTTGACTGTGTTAGTATTATAAATTTGGGGCATTTACATACATAGCACACAATTCCCATGTATTTACATATTTCACACCTAAAATTTTATATTTTCACACATAACACACAAATCTTGAATATCACATAAAAATAGTACTATTAGCATTTTTTAAGAGTGAAATACACCTTTTCATGCATAGGTTTAAAATACCAAATTGCTATATATTTAAATATGAAATTTTAGGTGTGAGGTATGTAAATACATAAGAATTGTGTGCTACGTATGTAAATTTCCCTATAAATTTACATCTACATGATCTTCATAAAGTGGAACTTAGCTTTTTTGTTTTTTTTTTAATTATATTTTTGATTTAAACACAAAGTGGAGGGAAAACCATCTCACTTTCTGCCAAAACTACATGACTGCACAAACTTTCTGTTGATTTTCCTCCTTCCCCAACCAATTTAATGTCTTCCATCTCTATCTCCTGGCATGGAAGAGTTTTACTGCAACTCAGATTTACTGCGACTTTCGATGCGCTCGTTCCCTTGATGTTCTTGTATATCACGTGGCTTATTGACACCGCCGAATTCTGAGATTGAATATTGTCGCATTATATGATTTTTTAAATGAAAAAAAAAGAAAATTTAGTCACACTAATGTTAGTTTGTGTTTATACCTGTTCATGACATGGATTCAGAGAGTCGCAGTAGTTTTGATCAATTATGATGGGATTATAAACATTTTGCATGATTATATTCTGAAATGTAATGTTCCTTGCATGACCTTGGCCTCCCTGCTTGTGTTAGAATATATTTTCAGTTTCAGTTGGTTTGGGGGTTTTTTTTGACAAAATTTTGCTAAAACTCAGTAAAGTTTATGAAGTTATACTAGAACGGTATGATTAAGTATTGATTAAATTCTATGTGCATTATACTTTGAATCATGATTAATTCCATTTGTTTGATATCTTAGATATATATTTTTAGGGGCATTTACATGCAGACCACCTAATTCACATGTATTTACATATCTAACAGCTAAACTCTACATTTTACACTTATACCACCCAAATATTTCATATCACATAAAAAAAAACCACTATTTTAACTTCTAGAGAGTGAAGTACACTTTTTCATGCATAGGTAAGCTGGCATTGATGTAATAAATTGAAGTTTAGGTGTTTGATATGTAAATACATAAGAATATAGTGGTATGTATGTACATCTTCCATTTTTGTACAGTATTTAAAATGCAAATAACTGAAATATCACAAGAAAAATTGAAAACTGAAACAGAAGAAACTGTCAAAACAATCAAATATGTAAATTTTACAATGAAATCAAATTAGGATCCTAAATGGGGTTTTAATGGTATGATGAGAATTATGTGAAGTTCGTTTTATGAATCCTTATTGTTTATTTGAAGTTTATTTTTTAATGCATTACTTTTATCCAAGTTATATTTTTGACCTATCCTTTTTGTATAATATTTTTATATTTATTAATCTACCCTTCATATGATGAAT
This sequence comes from Phalaenopsis hybrid cultivar, assembly GCA_002079205.1. Lineage (NCBI taxonomy): Eukaryota > Viridiplantae > Streptophyta > Magnoliopsida > Asparagales > Orchidaceae > Phalaenopsis > Phalaenopsis hybrid cultivar. Next base: position 64,899 of record JXCR01148415.1, read on the forward strand.
AACAGTACAAGATGAGTTGGAATGCAATTTTTTTCTATTACTAATTAAGTGAATAAACAAAAAAATATTTTCACCTTCTCTCTATCTGATAACTACCAGCCTTGCAAAACTACTGAAAGTTAACTAAGTATNCAAATTGAAAATTTTCATTTACAAAAATAAAAATACTTATTGATTAAAGTTTCAGTTTTTTTTATTATTTATTTAGTTGTTTATAAAATATGTGAAAAAAATAAGATTAATTGGACAATTACAAATGCTAGCTTCAAAAGTCAAGTTTTATTCATTTATTTTATTTGTTAAAACTACCAAATATACTTTTAATACAATCAATTACTCATGCATATAATTTGATGCCATTTAAACATTTTTACATATTATAATTATAAATATCTTCTCATGTAATTGGAATTTTTGTTAAGAAAATTTTGATCTATTTAATTAAGGCCTTTTTGATATCATTTTTTTTTATTTTCTTAAAAAATATTTGCTGTTCACCCAATATATAGAATTCATCAATAAATGCAAGCTAATTACCTGCCAGGTTTTTATTCTGACTCCATTAGTAGTCCCACTCAATGTTACATTATCCACAATGACTTCTGAAACACTTGCAACTGAATTATTGGCACCTAAGCTTCCTATGCTGATTTCCATACCATATTTCACATATCACACATAAAGAGGAGAAATATTCAGAATATTTACATTACACACACACACACACACACACATATTAAAAAGAATGGGCTGGGGCGTGAGGTCCCCAACCCACCCTATGAGTTCAACCCCCGTTAGGTTTTGGGGCGACCCGGCGTGCCAATAATTCGAGTATCACATGGCTTAAGGCGACATTGTGCCACCAGGGGATTCGAACCCGGGACCTAAGGGGGCTTACGATCTTCAGAGAGGCTGCGCCACACACACACACACACACACACACACACACACACACACACACACACATACAGACATAATCACAAGNTTTAAGGAAATTTTGATCTATTTAATTAAGGCCTTTTTGATATCATTTTTTTTAAATTTTTTTTTTAAATATTTGCTGTTCACCCAATATATAGAATTCATCAATAAATGAAAGCTAATTACCTGCCAGGTTTTTATTCTGACTCCATTAGTAGTCCCACTCAATGTTACATTATCCACAATGACTTCTGAAACACTTGCAACTGAATTATTGGCACCTAAGCTTCCTATGCTGATTTCCATACCATATTTCACATATCACACATAAAGAGGAGAAATATTCAGAATATTTACGTTATATATATATATATATATATATATATATATATGCGCACGCACACACACATATATATTAAAAAGAATGAGCTGGGGCGTGAGGTCCCCAACCCACCCTATGAGCTCAACCCCCACTAGGTTTGGGGGAACCTGGCGTGCAAATAATTCAAGTATCACATAGCTTAAAGCGACATTGCGCCACCAGGGGATTCAAACCCGGGACCTAAGGGGGCTTACGATCTTCAGAGAGGCTGTGCTAAACACACACACACACACACACACACACACACACACATACATACATAATCACAAGAATAAATTTTGTGCAGTTGAAAATAGATTTACCTGATTCCATGGCCAGGACCACAAACTATGTTCATAACCCTGACATTTTGTGATCCAGTAGCAATTGATATGCAGTCATCACCTTTTATTTTATTTTATTTTTTTGAAAGAAACAACTTAATCAAAACTCTAAAATTTAAATTTAAGCATTTGCACGCATACCACGCAATTCTTATGTATCTGTATATCTAACAACTAAACTTTCATATTTACATGCTTAACATCACATCAAAAATATCACTAAGTGTTATGAATGTAAATACATGAGAATTGTGTGGTATGTAAATTTCGCTCAATTTAATTGATCAGAATTTAATTACTGAATTCTTACCTGTTTTGATCACGCAGTCTTTCATAACCATATTGTTGGTGTTACTGACATGAATGCCATCAGTATTTGGGCTCTTTTCTGGAGCAGCAATCATGACATTTGAAATACTAACATCTATGCATTCCTCAACAGAAATGTGAATTTGCTGACTGTTTTTAATGTTTAGATTCTCCACCCTCAGTTTATTGCATGCAAAGAATGTCAAAGCCTACATATAAATTAAAAAATAATTGTACTTATTATAGTTCTGATTCTGTCAACTTTATCATACGGAAATCATACCGTCGGTGCAACTCTACAAGGCTGCAAAAATACAAACAGAAGAATGATTTAGTGATGATTTCTAGGCCAAAAATTGCTGAATAGTTTGGAAGATTTACATAAATACCTAAACTTGGACATATGTGTTACCTTTCTTATGCGTTAAAAGCTGTATTTAACTTCTTAAAACATAAAACAGTGGTATTTTTTATGCAATATGAAAGATTTGGGTGATATTAATGTAAAAATGTAAACTTTAGGTGTTAGTCATGTAAATACGTAGGAATTAGGCGGTATGTATGTAAATGCATGTTATAACTTACAAGATTTGTATTGACCTTGCAAGAATCCTTCCACCATATTTCACCATTCCCAATGATTGTTCCTCCCCCTTGTATATTCAGATCTGTAATGTTGCTGAACAAGATCCAATGAATACCACTATTGTCATCGTTGTCCCAATCAGATTCGTTCGATGAAGCTTCGACGGTCCCCATTATCTGTAAATTATGTTAAAGCGCTTAGATTTTCATTCATTCATTCTTCTTCTTCTTCTTTTTTTAACATTAATGATATTTTGAGCTCACCATGACTGTGACAATGGAGTTGCAGGGACCATAGAAGCTCACTGGTTTCAGAAGATACGTTTTCTTCTCAGGAACCAAAAAAAATGCAGGAAAATGGGAATAACATGCTTCCTTCCATGCTTTCATGAACGCCTGTTATAATCTTATAAGATTATATAATCTACTTACAGAATCTATTTGTTCTGAACATTTCAGATTGAGCTTACTTCTGTGTCATCAGTTCCGTCGCCTTTCGCACCGAAATCATCGACGTTATACACTTTCTGTTGATTCTGGGAGCTGAGAAGCTGATCATCAATGGTGCGAGAAGGAGAAATGGCGTGAAGAGAAGATAAGAGAAGGGAAAGGAGAAGAAGATCTCCTGAACTTATCTGCATGTTTTGAGAAGAAGTAGATGTAAGTTGAGCTGATACAGTTATGATTTAGGGAGAATGTTCATGTTGCCATGCTTATATATATCACCTAAACTTTACTTGTTTACATTTACACCACCTAAATCTTGCATATGACATCAAAAATAACATTTTTTTAACTTCTAAGGAGTGAAATAGATCTTTTCATGTATAGGTAAGGTGGTATGTATGTAAAAATTGAACTTTTAATTGTTGGATATGTAAATATACAAGAATTGAGTGGTATGTGTGTAAATCCTCCTTATACATGCATGAACAGGATAGAGAGAGAGAGAGAGAGAGAGAGAGAGAGAGAGAGAGCACATTTATGATGAGTATCTGAGATTAGGCTGTGTTCGGCGCTGAGAAGAAATGTAGAAGAAAGGATTTCTTACATCATAAATAAATACATATATATATATATATATATA
>JXCR01148415.1:69271-86197 GCA_002079205.1 Phalaenopsis hybrid cultivar
ACCGTTATAATATGATGTAATTGGGTTAGGAAATGGGTGGATAATCTGTTCTTACCTTCTCAGTGTTTTCACCATTTAATTTGATGGATGTCACATCATTTATTAGGGGTATTTACATACACGCCACTCAATTTTTATGGATTTACATTTATAGCACCTAAACATTACTTTTTTACATTTATACCACCAAAGTTTTTTTGTGTCATGTAAATAATATGACCGTTAACTTTTAAGAATAGATATACACCCAGCCATACATAGGGAAGGTGACATTTATGTACATATTGAAGTTTAGATGGTAGATGTGTAAATATTTATGTAATATTCTCATTAGCTTAGAAACATAGCCCAAAGAAATGAGTTTCATGCACTGACTATGTGGTCTACTTAATTTCTCCTAATTGCTAAGTAGGCAGGATCAAAGACAATTAATGGTGAAGTTGAGAATAGGTGAGGAGGTGTTAAGTTGAATCAAGAGATTATAAAGGGTGGCTATAGCCCCTAAAAGTTAGATAAATTTATCTTATAAATATGCATAATATGAAATTTAGTTATAAGCTATAGATATAAGTCATCATCATTTATTATGATTATTATTATGTGATATTTATAAAAAAGGGGCTTTTTACATTTATATTACACGATTCTTATGAAATTAGATAACTAACACCTAATTTTGAACTTTTTTTTTTTTTTACATTTTTTACTATTCAAATATTTTACGTCACATGAAAAATATCATTATTATTAACTTCTTAGAAGTTAATACGCCTTTTTGTATTGTTGCATTTGAGAGTTTTCGTAAAATATTCCTCCTATTTATGGAGGAGATAGTATATATTTTTACTTCCATTTGGAGAATGTTCAAATTGGGGTATTTTTGGTATTTAACAAGCGTGGGTTTATCTTATAGTTGCCTTCTGGTTTGGTCGGCTAAGTTTAGTTGATTTGGCTCGATTGGGTCTACTATGTTGGTTGAGCTTGGTCGGTAGGGTTCGGTTGGTTGATCCAACCTGATTGACTATCTTCGATTCCCGTTCAGTTGTCAATAGTCAAACATACTTTGTGGAACTAACTCCTTGTTATGTCAACTCTGCGGTTGGGTTGGATAGGCTATCACATCAGGTCTGTTTTTCTGCAATGAATGGCTTAGACTCTCTTTTGGCCGAAAGGTTTGCATTTGGATCACTCGATTGTCTTTTTGTCCGTCTTTTGACTCTGTCAATTTTGGCCTAGTTAGCTTGGCTCGTCTGGTCAGGTAAGCCTCACAATCTTCTTGCAATGGATCTGCCTCCGTTATATTCTTCTCCTCTGAACCCTTTTCATTTATCTATATATATATAAAGTGACATTAATGTGATATTGAAGGTATAGGCGTTAGATATGTACATGTATTGGAATGGTGAGGCATGCATGTAATTCTTTTATAAGATTTGAAATCCAAAATATGCTCTAAAATTATATGAAAAAAAATAAATATAAAGTCTTATAATGACAAATGAGGCATTCATAACCTACTTCACCAAGCAAAAATAACTACTCACATTGCAATAATTGTGTGATAATGCATTTTTAAATAAAAGAGTATTAGCTCCCGAAGCTATGTTGTTAAGATTTATGAAGCAACTTAAACTTTCTCAAAATAGAATTTATTTGATTTTTCGACGAAAGTTGTGCTTCACACTCCGAAGCTGTTGAAAAAATATCTCCTTGCATTGATTTTAGAAGACACGATAAAAGAGCACTGCATTGTTGAATCTTTTTAGGACATTGAGTCTCGTATTGTTCGTGGGTTCACAGAATTCAGGAGAGATCTGTGTGAGCAAGATGAAAGAAGATGACGGATACGTTCTTCAGGCCTGAATGTAGATGCTTCTCTGGCAGAGCTTAGAAGGTGATCTAATGAGAGGAGGGGCAAGAAAGGTCCTATGAAGATCACAAAAAAGGCCTGGAAAGCGGATCCCCTGTACAGTCTCCCCCCTCCCTTTTTATACACGTTTAAGAAAATAATAAAACACAAGTTATTGAAATGTGTGTGTCAGGAGGCTCATAAATGAGGATGCGACATATGTCAATTCTTAATGTTTGTCCTGACTTTTGTGTGCCTATAGTTACTAGGATTGTCGATGAGGCAAATTAGGCCGGTAAGTCTGATTGGACTTTTTGCCACGTGGAATGACCAAAACAGTTTGACAAGCCAGTCGCCCAATTACTAGAGCGAGACAACTTTTGCTCAGATGGGCCCGCCAAGCCCACAAGACCTGCTGGATACCTGCTTCAGCCCCACAAAATCAATTTATTGTGCCCATGGATCAAAATTTTCAACTATAGGTGAAATATGGTAGCATTATTATTATTTTTTAATTTTAAATCTCCTAAATAAATCCCAGATTTGAGTTTGTTCAAATCTCTCTTCCAAATTTAGCCACCAAAATCTCAACATATTCAAATAGATACCACCAAATTTGCAAATTTTAGAAAAAAACAAATTAATTTACACATATCTCCTATATTTCCACTGCCTATATTAAGTGTAAATTAATTCTATTTTTCAAATATTAAGGTATCCAAAGTACAGATTTTGAATCTTTACCCATATAAAATGAAAATTATAAAAAAATAGAAAATTCTTCTATCATACAAAAGAAACGAGTAAAGTGCCAAAATACTTCTCAACTATTTATAAGGGATAATTTTAGTCACAGAATTTATAGAAGTGTCAAAATAGTCATCAGACTTCTTAAATTTACTGTTTATACAATACCATTTTAATCCCAGAATTTATAAAAAGTCTTGAAGTGAACCCTGAACTTTTTAAATTTTGGCTAAAAGTATCCATATGGATGACTGTTAGAGCTCAATTTAGAAAGTATGGGGGACCAATCTGACATTTTTATAAACTCTGGGACTAAAACGACACATGTAAATAGTAAATGGACTATTTTTATATTTTGCTCTTAATTTATAAACATGTAATAAATAAATAGAATTTTAACACTTTTTTTTTAAAATTTTTGGAAGAGAGAAGAAAGAATGGAAAAATGAGCTCAGGCTCTTTATGGCCTTCACGCCTTTCCTATTGAAGCTCTAGATATTGTTAAACTTTGACAAAATTACAACTTTATATTGCTTATTAGTTAGGTTGTGATGCTATTTGAAGGATATAAATAACAAATTACAAATTTGAATTTACATTTCTAGCACCTAAATTTTTTTATTTTCACATATAACACTTTGGTGTCATAAATCTACACATCGAAATGAGTATGCTTCCCTTTTATAAAGCAAGCATGAGTGATATTTTTTATGAGTGAAGTGTCAAAACAGACTCATTTTTTAGTCTCAGAGTTTATAGAAGTGCCAAAATAGTCTTTGACTATTTTAAACTGGAACTCTAATAGTCCTTATGAGGACTAGTCTGCTTTAATGATCCTCTGTGGGGACTATTTCAACCCCAACCTAAAGAGTCTGTGTATTACTTCAGCCACAGTTTCAAAAGTCTGGGGACTATGCTGATACTTTTATAAATTCTGGGATTGAAACTCGTCTCATGTAAAAATTATCAGGGACTATTTTGGAACTTTAAGTCTATTTTTGATGCAATATTAAAAAAATTAGGTGTTATATTGTAAACATGAAGATTTTAGGCATTCATTGAAATCTAGTTGGTAATATTTTGTTTTGGAAACACAATGGATATATTATGCAGAGTATAATTCATTAGAAAAAGTTTTCCTTGTAAAAAATTTACAGCTATTTTTTATTGTAACTAACAATGTTTTTCCTTTTTTTTTTATAGCACCTGAAACTTTGCTATTTACAAAACTAAAATCATATTTCATTCATTTTGCAAGTTCTCACCCAAATATCAAAAGTTGCAATAAAATTCTAACCCGTATTTTTTCTTTTTTATCAAATTGTTAATGATTTGATCATGACATTCGTAAATACAACAATTTTATAGTTTAAAAAAATTTATATGAAGGTTAACTTTGTGAATTGCAAAGTTTCAAATTCTATATATATATATATATATATATANTCTTCTTCTTCTTCCTCTTCTTTTTTTTTAACATTAATGATATTTTGAGCTCACCATGACTGTGACAATGGAGTTGCACGGACCATAGAAGCTCACTGGTTTCAGAAGATACGTTTTCTTTTCAGGAACCAAAAAAAATGCAGGAAAATGGGAATAACATGCTTCCTTCCATGCTTTCATGAACGCCTGTTATGATCTTATAAGATTATATAATCTANTTCGCACTCCGAAGCTGTTGAAAAAATATCTTCTTGCATTGACTTTAGAAGACACGATAAAAGAGCACTGCATTGTTGAATCTTTTTAGGACATTGGGTCTCGTATTGTTTGTGGGTTCACAGAATTCAGGAGAGATCTGTGTAAGCAAGGTAAAAGAAGATTATGGATATGTTATCCAGGCCTGAATGTTGATCCACCTCTGGCGTAACACAAAAGGTGATCTAATGAGAGGAAGGGCAGGAAAGGTCCTGGGAAGATCCCCAAAAAACGGCCGGAAAGTCGATCCCCTCTACAGTCTCCCCTCCTCCCTTTTTATACACGTTTAAGAAAATAATAAAATACAAGTTATTGAAATGTGTGTGTCAGGAGGCTCATAAATGAGGATGTGACATATGTCAATTCTTAATGTCAGTCTTGACTGTTGTATTCCTATAACTACTAGGATTGTCGATGAGGCAAGTTAGGCCGGTAAGTCTGATTGGACTTTTCGCCACGTGGAATGACCGGAACAGTTTGACAAGCCAGTCGCCGAATTACTTTAGCTAGTCCGCTCGGCACTAGAGCGAGACAACTTTTGCTCAGATGGGCCATCCAAGCCCACAAGACCTGCTGGATACCTGCTTCAGCCTATAAAAATCAATTTATTGTGCCCATGGATCAAAATTTTCAACTATAGGTGAAATATGGTAGCATTATTATTATTATTTTTTAATTTAAAATCTCCTAAATAAACCTCAGATTTGAGTTTGTTCAAATCTCTCTTCCAAATTTAGCCACCAAAATCTCAACATATTCAAATAGATACCACCAAATTTGCAAATTTTAGAAAAAAGTAATTAATTTACACATATCTCCTATAGTTCCACTGCCTATATTAAGTGTAAATTAATTCTATTTTTCAAATATTAAGGTATCCAAAGTACAGATTTTGAATCTTTACCCATATAAAATGAAAATTATAAAAAAATAGAAAATTCTTCTATCATACAAAAGAAACGAGTAAAGTGCCAAAATACTTCTCAACTATTTATAAGGGATAATTTTAGCCACAGAATTTATAGAAGTGTCAAAATAATCCTCAGACTTCTTAAATTTACTGTTTATACAGTATCATTTTAATCCCAGAATTTATAAAAGTCCTGAAGTGATCCCCTAACTTTTTAAATTTTGGCTAAAAGAATCTATATGGATGACTGTTAGAGCTCAATTTAGTAAGTATGGGGACCAATCTGACATTTTTATAAACTCTGAGACTAAAATGACAAATGTAAATAGTAAATGGACTATTTTTACATTTTGCTCTTAATTTATAAACATGTAATAAATAAATAGAATTTTAGCACTTTTTTTTTTAAATTTTTGGAAGAGAGAAGAAAGAGTGGAAAAATGAGCTCAGGCTCTTTATGGCCTTCACGCCTTTCCTATTGAAGCTCTAGATATTGTTAAACTTTGACAAAATTACAACTTTACATTGCTTATTAGTTAGGTTGTGATGCTATTTGGAAGATATAAATACCAAATTACAATTTTGAATTTATATTTCTATCACCCCTTTTATAAAGCAAGCATGAGTGATATTTTTTATGAGTGAAGTTTCAAAACAGGCTCGGCTTTTAGTCTCAGAGTTTATAGAAGCATCAAAATAATATTTGACTATTTTAAACTCGAAGTCTAATAGTCCTTATGAGGACTAGTCTTCGACTATTTTAAAATTGAACTTTAATGATCCTCTGTGGGGACTTTCAACCACAATCTAAAGAGTCTATGTATTACTTCAGCCACAGTTTTAAAAATCTGGGGACTATGTTGATACTTTTATAAATTCTGGGATTAATACCCGTATTATCGGGGACTATTTTGGAACTTAAGTCTATTTTTGATGCAATTTAAAAAAATTTAGGTGTTATATCATAAACATTAAGAATTAGGCATCATTGAAATCTAGTTGGTAATATTTTGTTTTGGAAACACAATGGGGATATTATGCACAGTATAATTATTTAGAAAAAGTTTTCCATGTACAAAATTTACAGCTATTTTTTATTGTAACTAACAATGTTTTTTTTTTTAATAGCACATGAAACTTTGCTATTTACAAAACTAAAATCATATTTCATTCATTTCGCAAATTCTCACCCAAATATCAAAAGTTGCAATAAAATTCTAACCCGTATTTTTCTTTTTTTATCAAATTGTTAATGATTTGATCATGACATGCGTAAATGCAACAATTTTATAGTTAAAAAAAAATTATATGAAGGTTAACTTTGTAAATTGCGAGTTTCAAATTCTATATATATAGATATCATCTTTGGTCAACTGTTCAGATGGGCTATCATGCAATGCACGACAGCACGACCACGTTAGAACCTGCAGTCTGCAACACGTAATATTTTTCGAATAACTTGATTAAAAATAAATCTGACAATTAATATAATTTTCATCAAACCAGCCAATTCCTCAACAATGAAAAATAAAATTACATCAAGAAAATTTCGTCATTTAAGTATAAACCAAGTAAGATTTACATGCACACCATACCACACAATTCCCATGTATTTACAAATCAAGCACCTAAACTTTCATTTCCACATTTATAGCATTTTATTGGTACATGAAAAGATGTATTTAATTTTTTCAAAGTAAATAGTGATAATTTAAATGTGTCGCGAAAAAAATGTGGGGAAAATCACATACGTAGCGAGCAATTTTTATGGATTCAAGTATCTCCACATAAACTTATTTACACGCACAACATTTTACATAAAAAATGTAAATTTGACTATTAAAATGTGATAATCAGTGTTATTTTCGATGTGAAACAAAAGGATCGAGTGTAAAAATGAAAGTTTTGGCATGATACATAAATCCATATAAATTGAGTGCTATGTATGCAAATGCCCCCAACAATGTATATAAAAATGAAGTTTTTAAGTATTAGACATGTAATTACATAAAAAAAATTGTGATTAAATTCAGGGAATTCTTACAATGAATAGCACAATTGATCCAAATTCTCAATTAAGGAAATACTATAATACACAAATACGGCCAACAAATAATTCACATTTTAGACCATCCGGTCTCAATTCAATTGTAGTATTATTGGGAGAAATCCTAAGCATTAGGGAAACATTCCCTCAAGATACTCATCCAGATCCTTCTCCTCATCAGCCTTGGCAGCTCTGTTTGGAGATGTAAGCCTTCGTGCTGCAATGTTTTATGTAGTTTACAGTAATGGTATACCAGTAATATATAAGGAAAACAAAATGGGAAAAGTGTGAGATGATCTGAAAGACTCTTTGTAGGGGTTCATTTCAGTCTTGAGAGTTATAAAAGTGTCAAATTAGTCCCCAGAAGTATAATACTTACGTTCGAGATGTTTATGAATCGTATTTTCAACATTAAAGATACATTGTCTTATCCAGGAATATTTGTACCTCAACAAAAACAAGTTGATTCTTCTACATGAGGGATTTCTATTACAATTGTAGATTCTATAAATCCAATCATTACAATTCCACTTGCCTATTTGAATGTTCAGTGCCATTTCAAATATATTCACATTGGGAAACAATGTTTCTAATTTGTTTTTAGTCAATGGAAAGGCTAGTCCCCTTTAAATGTGATACGATCCAATGTCAAAATCGGCACGCTTTTTCAGAGAAATTAGGGAAAACACAATATTTCTTCAATAATTCAAACAACTCAACAAAAATACAAAGATAAACACCAGCAGTTAGAGAGGTAGGTGATCTCTCCCAATTCTTACAATTCGTAAGGTAGGAAATATCTCCCAAATTCTAAACCTAAAACTCACAACTCAATCTCATACGCAAAACTAACTTTAAACATAATAAGCATATTTATACCCAACAACAATAATAATAAAAGACTAAGTTGCCCTTAGGCACACAAAATACAAAATTACCCTTACGTTAAGTACCAACGTAATAATACTCCCCCCAACTTCCTCTCCCTCTGTCGTTTCCTCCCATATATCAAGGGTAAAACTCTCTCCTTCGATCATAGCCATATCCCCTCCCTGCTTCTCTCCTTTCTTCTTCTTGTTCTACCATACCTCTTGTATAATCTCTTGTCCATATTCGGCCCAACCACCTTCATCAAAAATCTCTAATCCACTCCTAATCAGAGCCCTGGAGGGGCTTCGTGATGGCGGATGTTTTCCTTCTCATGTTCCTTATGTCGATCTCTTTTCCCTTAGGCTTTGCAAATTGAGCTGTCGGCGGGTCTTGGATTGCATCTCAATGAGTCTCTTTATCATCTCTCGAATTTCATCATGCTCTCGAATCGGTCATTTATTCGGCTCTCCACGAAAGAAAACTTATCTTCTATGGTGGTAATCCTTTCTTCCATCCTATATCTGATTTGGCTAATCTCTTCCTCTAATTTCTTCTCTAAATCATCTACTTTCTTGGCTGTCATTCTTCCCAAATTTTTTTAATTACAAAAAACAATTTTTATATGTTGAAATCTATCGTCTACTTCTGGATGAGATGAATATTGTTCCACAAGTCAGTGATCCAAGATCGTGGTTTCCTAGGTAGCTCCAATTGCGACTGCCTGATAACTGCGATCCCGCCTTCCAAACTAGTTTGGAATTGCAGTTGTTGTGTGAGGGAAAAGCTAAAATAGAAGGAAGATGAGAGTTATAGAATGGGAACGGAAGAAAGATGGGAGTTTCACGTCTCTATATGCCAACTCCTAGTCGCTGCCTTCCGAGGTAGCTTTGATTGTGGCTCTATCGGGTAGACGACACGAGAAGAAGAGAAAAATGAGAGTTTCAAGTCTTTGTATGCCACTTCCCAGGTAGCTCTGATCGTGACTGTATCAGGCAAACATCGCATAAACAGAAGAGACATGAGTTACGAATCTCTAGAAGTTGCAATTTTGTTGATTTCGTTGGCCTTCATAAAAAATGGAAGACTCAACTCCTTCGTGGCCGTCCCCACAAGTTGAATGGCGCGAGTTTCAATTCTCAGTAAGTTGCGATCCTTCGCATCACCTCTTTCACAACAAACTCTGACCCTTTGAGATCTTGTTGTCTCTTTCCCAACAAGCTCTGAGTGTGACTATCGCAGGGATCCGTTACGAAGGATTTTGGATATCGGTAAGTCGCGATCCTCCGAGTCGAAACCGTCTCAATGCGCTGCGATCTCGTGGTGGTCTCCCAACTAGTAATTGTATCGCGTGATTCGATCATGAAGGGATCCCGTCAACACTTCTCAGCTATTTCTCACACTGGCAACGAGTGTTTCTCACATTGGCAGCAATTCTGTGGTGATCTCCCCAAAATTGTGCTTTGATACCAATTTGATACAACACTTTTCCACATAAATTAAGGCAAACATAATATTTCTTCAATAATTCAAACAACTCAACAAGAATACAAAAGATAAGCACCTACAATTCGAGAGGTGGGTGATCTCTCCCAATTCCTAGAATTCAAGAGGTAGGAAATCTCTCCTAAACCCTAAACCTGAGACTCATAATCCAATCTCATGCCTCCCCAACCCAACTCTAAACATAAAAAGCATATTTATACCGAACAACAACAATAATAAAAGACAAAATTGCCCTTAAGCATAAAAAAAACAAAATTACCCTTAGACTAGACACTGACATAACCCGGATGATTAAGGGTCTGTTTGGCGCAGCTGTGGATTATTTATAATCTGCTGATAAATAGATTATTTTGATAATCTGCAGATTATCAGAATAATCTGGCTTGCTGTTTGGGGCAGCTTATTCAGACTAGCTTATTGGTGGTTAAATGACATTCATGCCCCTGTCTGATAAAATTGTTTGGAACACCTTATTCAGAATAGCTTATTGGTAAAAAAAAAACATATAGTGCAGAAACATACGATAATGACAGAGATGTTCTAAAAGATATCATACAGTTCTCACATCCTAACGAGTACCAGGAGAACTAAAAAAAGTACAAGAACAAGGAGAAATATTAAAATATTTAACTTAAAACTTTGGCTACGTCGATCCTCAACTGCACGGTCAGCCTGAGAAAACATCGAATTCACATGACTGCTGGCATAACTACCAGCAGTGTAATATGTGAGACTATCAGCCCACCGGAAGAAACCGCAACGAGCTGAAACACCTCTAGCACAACCATAGAACTGCCTCTCAAAGTTATGCTCCTTACATGACGTTAGTAACGGAGACAGTAGTCCACAATAACACAAAATCTCTCTGTCCATACCTGATATCTTGGAAGTCATGTTTGTATAACTGCGAAAATAACAAAAGAATCAATGTTGATTTAAGGTATTTTAAAAGTAACCAAAATTAAATACATATGAATATCAACCTATAACCTTATTAAAGGAAAACTTGGTAGATCAACAACCACAAATAGCATCCGTGATAGACTCCCTTAAAGCAATCATATCAGCCAAATCTTCACCTTCCTGATCTCCAAATTCATTAGAGTCTACATCATCCTCAGGTAATGAACTCCCACCCACAATTCCAGGAGTTTGTTCGAAGACATTCAGTTCGTCATTGTCAGTCATACTAAAGTCTGTATCTGATCGTGAGGAATGTCTTCAGATGAAGTTATGTAGTGTCATTGTTGCAACCACAATATGCACCCGTTTTTTGGAAAGGATACGACGACATATCACGTTGGATGACCCATTTCTTCTTCCAAACCCTAAATGTTCTTTCAATTACCCCGCGTAAAGATGTGTGGTGTTTATTAAACATTTCTTTTCTGCCACGGACGGTGCCACTTGCTTTTTCAAAATCAAGAATATAATATCTTGTGTCAGGATAGGGCTTCAGGTATCCCCTTTGCATAGGATACCCGACATCAACCAGATAGTATTTTCCTAATACGAAAAATATTGTTAAGTAAAAAGATTACATGCTCAAATTAACAAATTGCAAAGCAAAACTAACCTGATGGGGGGTGAGGGAAACACTGCGATCTATTCCTAGTGGCAAATGAGAAAATCCGACTGTCATGTGCACTCCCTTCCCAGCCCGCCACTACAAAAGTAAAGCACATGTTGAAGTAGCATACAACCATGACATTCTGAGTTGTCGAACCACTCCGACCGATGTATGCAACATTCTCGTGGTTGGGTAGTCGGGCATCAACGTGTGTACCGTCAATTGCACCAATACAATTCTGTTTAATTGTTTTTTAGATAGTAATTATATTATAAATCGTATGACAAGTTATAAAATAAAACCACTCATAGTTAACTTGAAATATGACATGTATCGAAGATCGTTAGCAATTCGTTCTGGAATGGTAGCAAATGATGGATCCTCCGATTTAATTATTTTAGTTGTTAAGCTAACAAGAGTCTGTATGTCTTTAGAAAAGTAACGACTTATTGTTTCAGAAGAATGCTGAAATCTTTCCATAGCTCATCTAATTGATTCATTTTGTGACAGAATATACAGTGTTATATCCAATACCTCCCTACATGTCGTTCTGAAAGAACCCCGTAGGCCGAGATTTAGGCATAACTCGTGCAAAAGATCCATAAAAATTGGTGCTGTCATTCTGAAAATATTTGTAAACCTTATTGGATGACCAGACAGTATTTCACCAACACATCTGTCTCCAACAAAGCTGGATTTCATGCGGGGAATACAAACAATGCTACTCCGGTAATAATCCAACAACAATATCGCAATGACTAAAGCAATTGTCATTCTCCTACGACGCACACGTTGTGGATCCATTCTAAATGATATAAGATGTAAACATAATTAGTGCATAATAAGATATTGCTGCAGCACTACTAAATATTAATTGTTTAAATTCAGAACATATAATACACAACTAATAAATAAAGCATCAACCACTAACAGGTACATATATAGATGGTACAAAGATATTAAAAAAAGATAACATGATTAGAAGTTCCAAACATTTTAAAAAAATCAACATAAGTAAAAGTTCATATTTCTGCAACAAATACACATACCATACAAAAAAAATATCATTCCTCGACCAAAACCCGCAAATATTCGAGACGCAATTCAGACTCTAGCGCCATGAAAATTTTCATTCGAGTTGAATCCTCAAATTTTTTCACACACTGTGCGTGAAATCGTTTGTCGGCCACAACTTCANTTATTTCTTTGGATAAATAAACAATTATGAAAAAAAAATGTTTTATAGCCCATCATATAATTGAACAAACTTGAAATTTGACATTTCAGCCAGTTCATTTATGTTTAGGGCTGTCAATACGGCTCGTTAATGAGCCGAACACGATCGTGTTCGGCTTGCTTTGGCTCGAAATACTACTAATTGATTATATATATATATATATATATTGAAAAACCCAAGGGCTAAATCTATTAAAATAGGAAATATACATAGAAGTTGTATGGGAGGGCCCAATAGAGGCACCCTACCCATACGATACAACACACACAAACACCCCAAAAGAGAAAAGATACAGGGAAACCCAAAAAAAAGGTACCAAAATCGCAGAAAAGAGTAGCTAGTGACGAGCTAGTTTAGTCCTGTCTCTGCCTCTAGTTCTAGGGCGAGATCCATATAACAAATTGTTGAGTGTCGAGCCATTTCCCAAAATAACCAAAGTATCATCCATTAGGTTCATCGATTATATATATATATATATANAAAATTGTATAGGACTCCCCCATATCCCTCTGGTTAATGTTATGCACTTCTTCATCGGGTGTCAATTACTCGCGTGTGATATCATCTGGTATCCCTGTAAAACCGCTTTCAGTAGGGTTGAATGAAAATTTTCCCGTTACGACAACCCATTTAAACATTATCTCCAGTTTCTCTTCAAATTTCGGCTATATTCCGCACTGTTTGTACTTCTTCGCTGTCGGTACCGCCTGTGGTATAGCATTTAGAGGGGGTTTTTAGAAAATTATAATTAGAGAAAACAATTTGTGAAGCTAACAATTCATGGATTATATAAAAATTTACCTCTAGTTTTTCAGCTCACCATTCAGCTGGAGCATCAATTGTCCTTTTAATCGGATCCCAACCCAGGCCGGTAGATCCACGTTTCAACTCCTTCCATATTTTCCTTTCCTTCTTCAACTGGTCTCATTTGTTTTTAAATTTAAGCCGGTCGTAATCCCTGTCAGTCAATTCTTTGAATCTCTTAGCAATGTTTAACCACTCTTCCTTATTAAAATACATTGTTGGTATGTTCCCTTGTTCTATTTCTTTAATACACAGATCACAAAAAATATTTGTAATATCTTTGTCTCACATTGCGGACTGACCCCCTTCAATCACTTTAGACATGATTCAACAACAGTGTCGTGTAACTATTCTGAATAAAAACATATTAAGAATAGCTTTTTGCTAAAAATGAATCAACATCAATACATGTCGTGGAATCAACAAAATGCAAAAAAAATAAAATGAACCAACATCCACATAATTAACCAACAGCAGTGTCGAGATTTGCTAAAAAGAAAAGAAAAAAAAAATTACACAAAGGATATATATAGTTCGGTCAAAGACCTACATCCACAGTAAGACATCAAACATGTTTTATTACGTCAGAGTACATTCCTATGATTATCCATGGAGAACACTACTACAACTATCAAGTACATGTGTAATAAACAACTTCTAATATATGTCATGGAATCCAACTTCTAATATATTGTGTATTCCTAAATGTAACTTCTCATACATGTCGAGGCACAACTAATGAGACAGTAGCCATATAGAAATTTTTAATGCAATAACATAACACCATGCCTTCATCTGCAATACATTTTCATCTCCAAGTTATTAGAGGCTGCATACTATTGCTGGACCAAAATTAAATTTGTAGCTCTTTAAATGCATTCAAAACAGTTTCGAGCCATACATACATCTCCAGCTGCCACATACACTCATTTTTTGATAAAACTGCATATCAATGAAATTGCTTTTCACAAAATTATTAGAGGCTGCATCCTATCGATGTACCAACATGAAATTTGTAGCACTTTAAATGCATTCAAAATAGTTTCGAGCCATATATTCATCTCCAACATGAAATTTACGAACGAACAGATAAATGTCACCAATGGATGAATGTTACAAATGAATAGCAATAGAATCCAACAGATAGAAGATGCAGCAAACTGCAGTAATGCATTAATGCAGAAATTTTGTAACACTTTAAATGCATTCAAAACAATTTTGAATATGCAAAAAATTCACAGTATATAATGTCAATCAGTGTATAATCTCTCGTAAATACGTAGAAAATCCATAGAATAGTGTCCAAAGAAATTGTCTATTTGGAATGAAGAACATGGTACACAATTTTTGAATGAAGTTTGATTTCAAATAGACAATTCATTCCAAATAAATTGTCTATTTGGAATGAAGTTTGTCCAAATAAAGTTTTACTGAACTTTTGGAATGAAGCACATGGTACACAATTTTTAGTGTATCATGTCTAACACGGACAGGAAAGGCTTTTTGAAGTGTCCATGTTCTATAGTTTGACACTTAACATTCTTTTTTGATCCATTTCACATCAATTTTTATGGTAATCAATCATGTATATTGGCAAGATCAGTAAAACCATTTGAATCTTTTGTCTACAATCTACACTTCTCTATGAATTATCTAAATTTAAAAATTGCTTCATTTTCTTAATAGTAATGTAATATTTCTAGTTATGTCACTCTCCATAGTTACCACTTATGATTTATAAGTTTGATTTCTTTTGCAATTAGACAAACCTGAGCATCACCTTTGTTCTTAAATATTAGTGTCAAAATGTTTTTTCATTAATTCTTTGACATTCTTTTAGTCCTCAAAATTTCATTGAACAGGATTACTAATCCCATAACCCTTTGAATCTTTATAAGCATCACATATAAACATAAAGGTTAACATTTATACAACTTGTTTAGAGATAACTGTGCTCACTACACTCTTTACAAGACAATATCAATCATCTCAGTGTGACAATACATTTTCTCTCGCAAATATGCATAAAATCATCTCTCTCGTGCCAAGTTCAGTGTATAATGTCAATCATCTTGTGAAAGTACTCAAACGGTGAAAGACTATATGCAATAATGCTCGAAGTAAAATAAGAATAGAACACACACAATTCCATAGATATATACTGCCACAAAAAATAGAAAGTTGATGGTGTAACCAGGATCCTTAAATGCAGCAAGCATTTTTCATCCTCTTATTTTTTATATGATATCAGGGCATTAGGTTTGGCACTTAGGCTTTTAACATAAACCGAAACAGGATCCTTAATAGAGACATTATTTGCAGCCCATAAACATAAGCTAATGAACTTGAAAAAACAAGAAATATTCCTTCCTTCTATACAGATGCTCACAAATTGTTCCTTGCTCTGCGTATAGAGACATTCTTGGCTATGCAAAAATTAGGAAAAATCAAATGGATCAGAAATATTCGAAACAAAATTCGTCTAAACAGTTGTTAAGAAAAGATTCCATGCTGCAAAATTTTCTTCACGCCTAGAGAAAAAACGAAAGTAATTTTATGGCAAAGAAATCCACTCGCATTGTTGGAGTTCAAAAACAACGAAAACGACGATTGCATAAAAATCTTCGGTAAGTAATAAACAAGATTTACGATCGGATCCATACAAATAAACGACGTTCGCGGATTAACAAAGAACCATTTACGGTCACCGATGTTCGATCGCTCTAGAGGAAGCATTCCTTACGAATTGACGGTGAGGGAAAGCATACCTTGCGATTGACGGGGGACGAATCGAAAGGAAACTCTCTGATCTCCTCTACGGGGGATGAATCGAAAGGAAACTCTCTGATCTCCTCTACGAGAGACAAATCCAGGGAGGGAGAGCGCGAGGGAGAAGAGGGGCAACTAGGGCAATATCATGAGCCGAACGCGGGACGCAGCCCCTACCCCGCGTCACAAACCTATTAAGGATTCACGGAAATTAACGCACTGCGGCAGGAATAATCCGCGCGAACGCAGGTTCCAAACACGAAGGCGGCGTTTTGAAAACGCCGCCGCACCTAAATAATCTGCCCCAAACGGACCCTAAGGATGAACTTCAAAAACTTAAAAATAAGAATGAACTAAATATGCTATGTATTAATCTTTTTGGTTGACTACATGAATGCTCTCTCTTCAAATTTGTACCTCTAAGAGACTTGATGCAATACGGGCCACTAATACGCCAAATCAGTCCAAATTGGTCATATGCCAATTACAAAGGATCAAACCATGCCATAACATATTTGAATCATAATTGCATGCCTTTTGAAGATAATTTTTGGGATAGCGATTTGGGTTATTTTATAATTTGTTCAACCTACAATTTTATTATTGGTCAAGAAAAGAGTACGAAATGAGGCAATTATAGAAAATAGTAAAAAAGATAAGAAAATAAAAGGTGTGCCATCGAGGCCAACAACAAAGCAATGAAGCCTGAGCCATCAGCCAAAAAAAGGAGCCATCCCTAAAAACATGTAACTTGAAATCTAATATATTTTCGAAGGTGAATAGATAGTTTCTTTCCATCTCTTCCCCTCCAAACATATCAAACTTGAAACTTGAAATAATATTAGGTTTAAATTTAAATAAGGATAGGTTTGAATCAAATTATTTGGATTATATTAGCACTAAAATTTGAATTCAATCA
>JXCR01148415.1:87360-175072 GCA_002079205.1 Phalaenopsis hybrid cultivar
TATATATATATATATATTTCTTTGATGAGTAGTGTTTTTAAAAAATTGAATTGACTACAAGGCTACAAAGATTTATAATCAATTAAAAGTATTAATTAAGAAAATATAATAAAAATTATTAAATTATATTCAAATGATGTTTTAATATAAATATTAATTTTTAAATCTTGCCCCAATCTTTAACATCTTCTGGCTATGTGATTAAGGTTGTCAAAACGACTCTTTGTTCGTGAACGGCTCGTGTTCGGCTTGTTAACACGAATACACTTGTTGAGCTCGAATTATAAGTGTTCGGCTCGTTTACACCCCTATTTATGTTAGTAAACATGTTTGTTTATTATTTAACAACAAGCTCATTACAAGCTTGATAAAATACTTATTAAATGATGTTTTAGTCGCTTATTCAGAAATTCAATCTATGCTTTCGTATAAATTTTTTCATATCATATAGATTAAAATAAATATAAGTATTGTTAAAAAGCATAAAAAATGAAAAAAATATTGAGCAAAAAAATGGATGGATGGATTAAGACCTTTTTTTTTTAATTAACCTTTGAATTTAGAAATACATCAGAAACATCCTAGGACTTATGCAAATTATAATGAAGTCTTACAAAAACAACAATCTTGAGTAATGAGCTATAAGCTAAATCACCATTATACATACAGTTAGTTTGTCTTAATTATGGATCAAATTCTAAAACAAAATTCATAAACAAGCTTAAAGAAGAATTTAAAACTCGAGTCATAACTTGAAGAGCTTGGAGAAGAAAATAGTCAATTCAACTCAACTCAATTCCTTTAAAATTCTATTCAACCTCCTAACAGTGTTTTAATTAAATGTATTTAGCAAGGTCTTTCCCTCTCGATGCTCTTCCCCTAATGCCAGAAAAAAGGAGAAAAGTAGGGAGCATATAGTGCAAGCATAAATGAGTAGCAAATGGCAATCAAGGACAAGAGGTCTCCACCCCAATATTACTCCACTTAATTTCAATTAGAACGAAAAGAAATTCAATTTTTAAGCCACTTCCACTTTCAAAGAACTGAGATATATATGACATTTGAGTTTTACCTAGAAAAAGATCCACCCAAACCAAATCCCTTCTCATAAAATGAAAATAAAAGAGCTGCTAGATTATCATGCAGAGGGAAAGCCGGAAGCATACCTTTCCGCTTTTCATCAGGATTCATCTCAAAATCTTCATCAGTATTGCCATCCTCAGCATGCTCAATCATTTTCCTGATAATGGACAGAATACTTGCATGTTGATTGAGAAGTAAACAAGTAAGCTCAACTCTTAAGTAAATAAAAAAAAATGCAATTACATAAAGAAGTCACAGTTCACACCATACCGCTTTCTTATGGTTTTTTCTTGATCTNAAAAATTATTAAATTAGATTCAAATGATGTTTTAATATAAATAATAATTTTTANAGATCATTTGACACTTAAGCCAACTTATTATAGCTTTTATACAAAACAAGAAAAAAATATTTATTTAGGTGCTTTACTATTTTTATTCCAAAGAATAAAATGTTTATTTTGACATTTGACATGAAAAAAAGCATATTAAAACTTCTAATTTCTAAATGACATCAAAGCACTTGTGCATTTATATGTCAATGAATATGGAAACCAAAGCATATTAGATTTTTCCTATGACTGCAATTTTCATATTCATTGACATATGAATAAATTTTTAATTGATAAAAAAAAAATTCCACATAGCACCTTTCCCAGAAATGACTTCTTTTTCTGTTCTCCATCTTAGGCCAATCTACACGAGGAAAAACAATCCTCAGGATCACTCCAACTGCATTAATGTACACAATGTGGTTTAATCAAATATGGAGAGGCAAAGAGAAATAATGTCCCAACTTGGTGCACTTACAGCTCATACTCATCAAAGCAATAGGTGTCAATTTCCCAAACATGCAAAAGAAGTGAAATATATGAACCAAGATACTCAGCACTTAAGGCACCAATTTCATAAACATTAAAATACAGTTGAAATGATGTTTTCTGACTATAACTTATAATCTTGAGAATTATGAGATAATCTACAAAAAGATGAAAGTTTCCATACAAATAAAACCCAAAAAGATTTAGCCATTTGTATCACATAAGAACGTATATTTGTAAAATGAAATGACAGAAAAATTTAGTAGGTAGTCCATTAATCAATAAATATACATTAATGACCATAAATTTTATGTGCAGAAGTCACATCAATAAGATATATGAAATACTAACTAGTAGCATAACCATAAAATTCTCTCACATCACACCCTTAAAATCAGAAAGATTACTGGAAGGCATCAATTTCCAACCAGTTGATACAGTCAAACAACCAAGTAACAAGGGACCAAGGGCGGGATGTTTCCTGACCTCCTCAGCAGGCCTACCGTCAACAGCCAACCCTATGCTAGCTTATTCAGTTATCTTCCTCTCCCTCTGCTCATTGTCACCTCCAGCTATCAACCCAAAGCCTGCTGACATTACAACTAAGATGNACAGCTAGAGACAATATGGGCAAGCCATTCCCTTAGTGGAAAAAGGAGAGCTCGAGCCACACGAGTATAGGACGAATTTCTTCAGCAAGCAAAACAAGAGATGGGGAGTAGAACCCTTCAACAGCATATCCCCAAACAATTGTACCTACATTGAAAGAACTAAAATTAACATTATCAGGTTCTTCCATTAAAAATAGCTACCAATTCAACAGTGGAAAACAATAGCACATACAGATCTAAGAATAGATGAACATCAAAGATGGAAAGGTTCTGCTGTAAGTTTAAATGATATAAAAAGGTAGCTTGACAAATTGTTGGCAGTCATCAAGAATAATAACTGGAATAAATTTATAGAACAAATAAGCAAACCTTTTACAAGCCACTAATTTGACAAGGGCTTGCTTGCTTTCCCCGGCTTCAACATAAGAAAAATTTACCTACAAAGAAAACCAAACAAAAAAATTTGAAGCATTGAGACCCTGGAAAATAAAGTGGCAAAACCAAAAAAAATAATTCTTCATAAAGTTCTCTTTAATAATTGAACAAACAATAAATTGAACTTGGATCCTTAGAGGCTTATTTTAAAGAGATTAATATTTTTAAAACATAAGTCAAATTCCCAGAAATGAACATCCCTTCACTCTAAAGGTGAAGCTTCAAATAGAGAGCGCAACGCTAAGGGAAAGGGAAAAAGGGAGATTTAATGGGAAAAACTTATAATAAAAACTGAGAAGAGATCAGTCCAATAAACACAGTAAATAATAAGGGAAGGTAGGTCTTCTCTATCATCATAACCTGCCTACATACATATTTGCAGCACAATCCATGGAACGAAACCAGTTGAAGAGGCATACCTCATAACTTCCTAAGCCATCCTTCTCATCACAGTGCCTGCTACCACAGCTAAATTGCCCTGGCAGAGTAAATAGGAACATATTGAAATCAATAAAGAATTTCACAAATGTCCTCTATAACAGCAAAAAAACATAAAAATTATAATTAAACCTAGCTAAGTGGTTGTTAGGGAAAGGTTTTTCTAAGAAGTTTTGGTCATTATTTTGTTTTTGGTAATATTCTTATTCAAAGCATGAAAGTTTTGTACTTGTTTTAGCAAGTTGCTTCCATCAATTTTCTGTAAGGAGCTGTTAAGAGTTCTGAAAATGAACATTGTTTAACCAAACAAAACGCATGCCAAAAAGATCATTTGACACTTAAGCCAACTTATTATAGCTTTTATACAAAACAAGAAAAAAATATTTATTTAGGTGCTTTACTATTTTTATTCCAAAGAATAAAATGTTTATTTTGACATTTGACATGAAAAAAAGCATATTAAAACTTCTAATTTCTAAATGACATCAAAGCACTTGTGCATTTATATGTCAATGAATATGGAAACCAAAGCATATTAGATTTTTCCTATGACTGCAATTTTCATATTCATTGACATATGAATAAATTTTTAATTGATAAAAAAAAAATTCCACATAGCACCTTTCCCAGAAATGACTTCTTTTTCTGTTCTCCATCTTAGGCCAATCTACACGAGGAAAAACAATCCTCAGGATCACTCCAACTGCATTAATGTACACAATGTGGTTTAATCAAATATGGAAAGGCAAAGAGAAATAATGTCCCAACTTGGTGCACTTACAGCTCATACTCATCAAAGCAATAGGTGTCAATTTCCCAAACATGCAAAAGAAGTGAAATATATGAACCAAGATACTCAGCACTTAAGGCACCAATTTCATAAACATTAAAATACAGTTGAAATGATGTTTTCTGACTATAACTTATAATCTTGAGAATTATGAGATAATCTACAAAAAGATGAAAGTTTCCATACAAATAAAACCCAAAAAGATTTAGCCATTTGTATCACATAAGAACGTATATTTGTAAAATGAAATGACAGAAAAATTTAGTAGGTAGTCCATTAATCAATAAATATACATTAATGACCATAAATTTTATGTGCAGAAGTCACATCAATAAGATATATGAAATACTAACTAGTAGCATAACCATAAAATTCTCTCACATCACACCCTTAAAATCAGAAAGATTACTGGAAGGCATCAATTTCCAACCAGTTGATACAGTTAAACAACCAAGTAACAAGGGACCAAGGGCGGGATGTTTCCTGACCTCCTCAGCAGGCCTACCGTCAACAGCCAACCCTATGCTAGCTTATTCAGTTATCTTCCTCTCCCTCTGCTCATTGTCACCTCCAGCTATCAACCCAAAGCCTGCTGACATTACAACTAAGATGTCCTTCGCACTACTCCTCAATGACAGCCCCATCGGACCCTTTTTTCCAGTTTGTACTCTGTCTGCCTTCACAGGTAAGGCCGCAATCTTTTACTCTCCCTCTTCAATGATCGATCCTCTGGATGGTCTAGTGGTTGGTGTTGGTCCACACTATAGTGACACGGTGTGTTTGTGACCTGAACCAGGCAAAGCTCTTGGAGGCTGAACAGGTTCAGATAGGAGGGAGAAAGGGCCGGCCAGACCTAGGGAATAGGGTTGCCGCCCAAATATGAGTGTCACCCCCTCTCCCTCCAGTTACCTAGTAGTATTTATAAGTTATTTTTTGTGTTCAGGGGATTTTTTTTTATCGGTTTTCTATCGCGATAGGCGTCTACGATCCAATTCTCCATCCTAGGGTTGTATCCAAAGGCAAGAGAGTGCTCTGGATGTAACTCGTCCCGACATGTTGTTTATCTACTGTTCCTTGCTTTCCCCGCCGCCTAACCTACTGCCGTAACCCAATTGAATAACTCTGTCGATTGCATGACGCTTCCCTGCCTGCTACACCCCTGCTGCCAGCTCCACCCTTTCCAACCTCCTCTTTCCTTGTCGCAGTCCAATCATAAGCCACCTCGCATACCTTGTTGTCATCTCCCCCATCCTAAACTCATATCTCCCTCAACTATAGCCACCTTATTGCCGCCTTCTCAACACCTTCGATTCATGCCCTAGTTTGTTGTTTGGGTTGTGATTTTTGTAGTTTCTATTTCGGTGTGTGTTTGTTGTAAACCCGCATTTGCTTTTCCGTAATAAAAGTTGCATTTCCTTGTTGTTTGGTTAAACTCTGATATTATTTTGTATTATAGCTAATCCAACTCTACTCATATCCTAAGGTTTCTAGTATCCACCCATATCCAACCCTATCTGCACCGAAAATTTTTCTTTCCAACCCTACATCACACCTACATACCCTTTCACCCCTTTGGCCCTAAAACTAATCATGCCACAAAGGAGACAATTGTTGGAAGTTGATTAGAAGTTTGCCATGGAAGAGACGCAGCGGGAGTTTTGCCGAGTGCTACAACTGCTTGTTGAGCTTGAGTAAATAACTCAGGGAGAGGTCACCGGTGAACGTGGTAGCAAGATCCGAGGAGGAGAGAGAAAAAACACTTGAATCCCTTCCAAAGAGATAATTTCAATGGAGAAAAAGACAAACCATGACACTTTGAGATACAATATCAGAGGAGGTTGAGAGATGAAGTGCATGTTAGAAGATAACAAATGATGAGTCTGTTCGAGGATACGGAAGAGTGCATGTTGGAAGATACAAAGATGAAGTGTCTGTTAGAGGATGCAAAGATGGAGTACCTGTTGGAGGATACAGAGCCTCAGGAGCGAAAGTGTACATATCGGATTTAAAGAGAATGATGATCCAGATGACCCCATAGATTGGCTGCAGACCATTGAGACGGTCTTTGAACACAAGGAGGTATCATGTGACTGAAAGGTTAAATTAATTGCTATCATGCTGAAGAAAAGCATCTCGTTGTGATGGGAGAATCTGAAGAGAGAGAAATAGAGGACGAAGCAAGATTACTACTTGGGAGAAAATGAAGAGGGAGTTGAAGCGATAGTACCTACCCTCACATTGCCATCAAGATCTTTTCTTGAGGCTCTACTATTTGCAGTATAGGGAGCCATCAGTGAAATACATCACAGAACTTATGCAATTTAAGCTGAAATGTGATTTGACGGAGCTAGAGGAGCACACGATAGCCAAGTACTTGAAAGGTCTAAAGCCCTCCATCAGCAACATGGTTCAATTACAGCCTTACTGGTCTTTGCGTGATGTTCAACCCTTGGAACTGAAGGTGGAGAGATAATAGAAACACAACAGACACCCACCGCCATTCAGACAACCACCCACAACTAGAGACATCGGTAAGATAACGCCTCCGAGGGTTGAAAAGAGTGGTTAGAAGCAGGTCAAGGCCGCTCAGAATGAGAAGCTTGAGAAGAGCAACACACCAAATACGGTTCCAGCCAGAAAATGCTTCATAAGCCGCAACTTTGGACACATCGCTTTCAACTGCTCGACAAGCCGAGTAATTGACAAAGTTAGCAACAAAAAGGAAATTGAAGAAAAAGGTGAGTACCAACTTCTACTACATGAGGATGAGAATGGTTATGATTCGATGAGTCCTTTGGACTAAGACTACAAGGGAGCAATAGTGGCTTCGCTACAACATATTTTGACACGATACACTATGAAGAAAAAAAAATGCAGTCTCATCATCGACGGAGGGAGCAACAAGAATGTAGTGTCTACATATATGGTGGACAAGTTGAGCCTCACAACTCAGAGACATTTCCAATCGTACTCCTTGATATAGTTGAAGAAGGAGAACAAGGTCAACATTGATGAGAGGTGTCTCATGGTGTTTTCAATTGTGAATCAGCTGCAGAATCAAGTGTGGTGTAACATGATAAGAGATGCCCATTAATGTTTGTCACGTTTTGTTGGGGAGACTGACAATTTAATCGCAAGACTGAACGTGATGGGCACAAGAACACATACTCCTTCACCAAGGATGACATGCATTGTCCTTCTACATCCTATGGAGTCCGAGATTACATGTGCCCTTGCCAATAGAGAAGCAACGGTGGGACAAGTTTTGGAGATGACAAAGGACAACGAGACAGAAGAGTTGGTTTCAGACACAGACCAACAAATATAGAGAGAGTTTCAGGATATCCTGCTCAACAACTTACCATCATGGTCGCCACTATTCTAAGAAATTCAAGCTCTCCTCACTTTAGAGTGGGTTGAGCCATCCATGTGCTTCTTTTGAGTGATTCAAAAAAATATACGTGACACGAAGCCCCGTTTCAATTCAGCAATGTACCCCCCAGAGAGTTAGACTGATATCAATGTTTACTTGCAAGTTAGGAAAACTCGGGTGCTTTGGCAGATAATGTGGTAGTCAGTGGGATCCAGATACTTCTCGGACCGTAGTTGAAGATTCTTCCATCTTGGGAGGTTACAACTGTTCTGCCGCCTTCAACATGCCAACAATAGCTTAGACAAACGCGGTCGAAGCTCCCCTAACCCAGTAAACTAACACAGTGCGTCTCCAGGTTGGCCCTATGGAATAAGTTTGTCGCCCAAATAGGAGTGCCCCCCCTTAGTTACGTAGTAGTATTTATATGTTATTATGTGTGTTTAGTAGAGATTTTTTAATCTATTTTCTGTCGGGATAGTTGTTGAAGTCTCCATTTTCCCCTCCTATGGTTGAATATGAATGTGAAAAGGTGTTTCGGTTGTAGCTCGTCCTGAAGTAGTGTTTATCGACTGTTCCCTGCTTTCCACACCTTCATTCCCACCGCCTAACCTGATGTTGCAACCCTGTCGAATGGCTCTGTCGACTGCCTATTGTTTCCCTGCCTCCATCTTTCCTTGTCTGTTGCTCCCCTACCGCCAACTCCACCCTTTCCTTGTTGCTTCCTTGCCTACCACCTAACATACCTTGTCGTGGCCTCCCCCATCCCAACCCCCTAACTCCCTCAACAGCAACCACCTTACCTCCCCCTTACCACGACCTTCGATTCAAGCCCTAGTTTGGTGTTTATGTTGTGTCGTTTGTATTTCCTATTTCAATGTGTGCTTGTTGCAACCCCCTATTTTTTTGCCATAATAAAAGTTGCATTTCCCTTGTTGTTTGGTCAACTCTAATATCCTTTATTCTTTGGATTCAAACATTAATAAACTATCACATGTGGCCGCTACCCTAGAGTCTTTTTAAGATGGGCATTTCTAACCCTTTGATACGAAAGCTATGAATTAGCACTTTCTCATGTAATTATTGGCAAAAAGCAGAACTTAACTGTTTGTCCTCATATTGCAAATCTTGCTATCCTCATATGTTGCATCAATTGAAGTTAGCTTTTTAATAATTATATGAAATTACAAAATAATATGCATTAAATACTCATGATCAATTGGGGTTTGCTATTTGTTAGATGTTGCACACTCTCCCTTGGTTCCCTTTGGATCTTCTATGATCATAATATTAATCAAGTTTCATCTTTGAGTTAGCGCCTTATCTTATTGTTCATGATTTGTTGGTTGAGAATACCCCTTCTGTCCTCCAATTTTGAAGGAACTTCCAGTTTACCAAAAATCATACTTGGGTTAAACATTAGACAGTCTATTGAGGACAATGTAACTGACTTTACTATTTCTTCTCCAATCAATGCCATAACCATATTCACCAATGCCAAATGAGAATGTTTAGGAGTGAAGAATTATAGTGATTCTAGCTCATTTCAAACTTAAAATTCTATTAGAAGTTTTATAAATTTAATGAAATTCTACTAGTATTTTTTTTAAGGCACTAATCAAAGAAAATTATCACTCCACTCTCCCAAAAATATTATATTCATGAAAAAACCTACAAATTACCCTAATGATTTTGGCATTTTAGACTTAGTTGATGTCTAAGTTGGCAATATCTATTTCTCTAGGATGTCATTATTATCTTTCTTTGAATTGCTTAATCTGATTTTTTCTTTTAATTTCTAGGTTGCGGTCTTATATAACCCCATTAACATGCATCTTTTCGCTGCTTGTTATAAAATTTAGTTGCTTCAAAAAAAATATTGAAATAGATTAATAAAAATTGTCAAAGCCCTTATTGAACTCATCATTGTGAGTGTTGATGCTTGAGGCTTGTTGTACGCTTGGTGAACACAACAATCGATCGCTCATTTGTGCTTGTCAAGCTCAAGCGTGTACTATCCACGTTCATGCATCTTGACATATATTCGTTGGCATCCACACCACAGTTCAAAATCCTGTCTTCTCGTATTTTTACGTGTTATACCACATGCATTCTAATGCTTGGGCCAGCTTGCACACTCCCGCAACCACTAACGGCCTTGGCAGGACACTAAGGTTTGTAGACATGCGCTTTTTTACGCTCACTCACAACTACTCTCCCCTCCAAGGGGCCCTCTTCCACCAATATCCCTTTTTTATATTTGGAAAGCTCTGTCACTAATTCAATGCCCTTACCTCCGAAATGTTGTGTTGATTGAAAATTGGTAAACAAAATTATGTTGTAAACTGGCAAAATTACCTACATAGGCTCATAAAACATGTTCCCTACAGCATCACACAACAAAAATTCTCAACATGTTCAATACCTCAAAAAAACAAATCACAAAATTGCAAAAAACATAAAATTTTCTTATCGTCATCAGCCCTTCACATATCTCGCGTACCTCTTTTCTGTCAAGGAAGCTCCTCACTTACTCAATGACCTTCCCTCAAAAATGCAACAGGTAATTAAAGCTGACAAACCAAAATTCTTTCTCAACATGGCTGAACTACCCCCATAGGCTCATTAAGAATGTTCTCCACAACATCCTAGTCGACATTCTTAACAAGTTCTGATCATAAAGCCAAAAATCATTGGAAGGTTTCACATAAAATTTGCAAATCCATATCAGCCAAAAGCATGTGCCTCAAGAGAATTGAATCCATTCCAAGCACAATAAATATAAATTTATGGTGGAAATTTCACAAAACCACTCACTCTTGGAAATGTTTGTGTCTTCCAAATTCAACAAAGATTCTCATCCTTTTTCCTTTAGACTTTTATTTGAAAATCACGTAGTACTGTTCTATCCCTTGTGGAAGAAAATAACAGATTTTTGGCTTCCAATGGGGATGTCCGGCTCTTGCTGGGATGTACTTAAACATTCTAATTGCGCAGCTCACTATGTAACTTAGTCCAACCACCTTCCTATATATCCAAAATCTCGAT
This sequence comes from Phalaenopsis hybrid cultivar, assembly GCA_002079205.1. Lineage (NCBI taxonomy): Eukaryota > Viridiplantae > Streptophyta > Magnoliopsida > Asparagales > Orchidaceae > Phalaenopsis > Phalaenopsis hybrid cultivar. The sequence continues at coordinate 97,956 of JXCR01148415.1, forward strand.
GTCTTATCTGAAAACAAAATTTTCCCTCAAGCGGAATCTTCTGAACAAAATACTCATCACTGATCATAGAATTCCAACAAAAGGAATAAAATTAGCTATCGCGCGTTCACCGCAGCTTGGTGGAAACTATCAATCACCTCTCCACAGACTACCTTATAAAAAACTATGTGGCACCATTTTTCTTCCATGTTGGATCTCTATTTTGATCCTAGCTCAACATTGCTTCAATCCCTGATTTCTGGTGGACGTTAGCTCACTCAATATTCCTCAACAAACCAAACAAATGCTTTCTTATGATAAGCATCACACGAAAAAAGCTTCAAATTTGACAACTCCAGATGCTTCCGATGTTCAAGTGGAAGGCCTGCTTCAAGCATTTGCAGCCGTTTATCTGAAAACCCCCACAAAGTTTGCGGAAAATTTGACTCTTATTGATATTGAGGCCTCATTCCCTGGAGGGTTCGCCGCAGCTTTGAGTAAGTCAAGAAATCTCCAGGTTTCTCATACGAACCCATATTTAAAACACGTTTTCGAGAAAGCCCAGTTATGAGAAAATATAATTGCAAACATGGATTACTTCAAAAAGCAGCAAATTGAAGCATTCTCTGATTCCTCCTAAGCTTTGTCCAACTCGAATAGTAATAGATTGCTCTTCAAATATACGTCACAACTTTTCAGAAACTTATATTCGATGATAGACCTTCTTCAACAATAAGGAAATCCCACAAAAATTAACTTTTGATTAAAAAGCCCAACTAATTAAACGTTTAGTATTTTTATTTGGGGTTCTCCTGAACAAAGTGCAACAATTAGTGTAGATAGAAAAGCTCCAATTGAGATAACTTGCTAGTCCGCTCATACCTTGCCCTTCTTGTATTGAGACATGTCGGCAATGCAGTATCTTATGAATGTTAAGGGATCCCACATGGAAGAAAAGTATTTTGTAATTGTGAAACAACAAAAGGAATGAAAAATCAAAATTCATGGAAAATATGCGGCAGTAACTGCTAACCAGGAATTGGCTTCAAATGATAGAGTAAAACTTCATTAAACAAATCATTGGCCAAAGACTTGGTAATAGAACTATTGATCTCATAGCCAGCATATGCATGGGGATTAATTACGTTCTAAATTCATAAATTTATACTGGGAATTACAACTACATTAAACATATGGCAGTAATATTAGATAAGTGTCCTGACTGTTTACATTGGGCCCTTTTAGCCCCAAAGTTTATAAAGGCACCAAATTAGGCTCTAGACACTTTAATTTATGGCTGAAATAGTCTTCTATTGGGTCTTTTTCAACCCACATTAAAAAAGTTTGGGGATTAAATTGACACTTTAATAGAATTGGAGACTAAAATGATCCCTTTGAAAGAGTTGGGGGACAATTTCGACACTTTTCTCAATAGTTAGATGTGCCCGACACATTTAGGTTTATTTCCAACTAATATTCCACAGAGATTTCAAGGACCTATGACATTGAAATAATACAAGTGATGTGGATGTCCCTTGGCAAGTAATTTACATGATCGAATGATTATCAATCAAAAGTGAAGCACAAATGGCTACACCTAAGGAAAAAAATAGTCACCAAAAAGCTAATCTAAAATGGTTAAATTCAAAATAATCGTGATGATGATAATTTATTGAGTAATTCAAAACTAAAAACCAAAGAAAGGAGAATTGCGGTTGGTTTCTAAACATTTTTAGCCACCTTTGGAATTCAAAACAAAATAATGATGTAACCTTCTAAGCCACCTCTTATGGAAATCATAAATTATATAAAGATTTTTCTACAGAAATTAGCGCACACATTTTATTTAAAAAAACATCAAACATTTAGCACGAATACAAAGATAAGCACCAACAACTCGATAGGTAGACGATCTCTCCCAATTCCTATAATTCGAGAGGTAGGAAATCTCTCCCGAACCCTTAGATAAAAGACCCAATCTTATGCATAACCCTAAGCCTAAACATATTAGTCATACATATGCTACATAATAATAAATGACAAAATCGCCCACCAATTAATAAAGACTAAATTGTCCTTAGGCACACAAAAAGACTAAATTGCCCTTATAGATTAGCGTAACAATACTCCCCTCCTAAAAAGACACATTGTCCTCAAGGTGGAAGAAAAATTAATTGTTGTGGAACCACGTCGTTCGACTCCAGCTCATAAATTGGCTTGAGCCAGGTTCTCGCATCAACACTGACACGCTCGTTATGACCATCTTCAATTTCTAAAAAACTATGGGCCGTAACTTCCCCCCACTGAAATTTATTCTTCAAATTATTTGTCCCCGGCCACATAGTCAAATTATAACCATTCACGAACTTCCAGTAGTATCATATAATTCTCATAAATCTTCTCAATCCCTTCCAAGTATTAGGTAGTGGCCCCTCCAACCTATATGCCTCCTTAGATGGGTCCGCTAAAACTAAGGTCTTGCACAAATTAGGGTCACCATGAAACACCACTCCTTATCTCCCTCCTAAAACTCTTATGGTTAAAAGTTTCCAATCAATCTTAGTCTCCCCAATCGTTTGTAGCCACTTCATCCCCATAATCACATCTGTGTTTCCCAAGTCCAAGGGAAGGAAATCTTCCACCACCAGTAGTCATGACCCCAAAGCTTCCCATATCTACTAGCTTCAACCCCAATTGGTCCACGACCTGATTTGAAATGAAATTGTGAGTGACCCCACTATCCATCAACACCACTACTGACTGATTTCAGGTCTGTCCCCTCACCTCCCCTCACCTTCATGTATGACTTGGGATAAATCCCATCACTAAGTTGAAGGACACCTCTGTTACATGAAGTGTAGTGCTCTTCTCCCTCCACTGTTTATTCCTATGACTCCTCACCATTTGTCTCCTCCCCCCTCACAAACTAATAAGATATGGAGAGGGTGATTCTTATATCGGTGGCCCGGGGCATATTTCTTATCACATTGCAAATAAAATTCATTTCCTCTCTTGCATGCACCTCTATCTTTGTGAGGCACTTGAAGTTGACCTCGGGGTATTCCTCTTCTTCTGCGCCTCCTTCCGAAATGAAACCATTTGGGTCATCGGTATAATTGGAGTGCTTCTCGTATTTCGGGCTTTAGGCCCTTTATAAAGTTCCCCTCCAATCCTGCCTCAAAACTCCCTCTAAGCAGTCTTGACAATAGCTCAAATCTCTCTCTATACTCCATGACAGTCCCCTCTCAAGTAAAAACATATAATTGCTCTTGTAGATCTCCTTCCAAATAGCTTAGAAACGTTCCAAGAAATAATGTTTAATTTCCACTCATAACGGATTGGGTATCTAGTCTCCCTCCACTGAAATTATGCTAGGGCTTTTCCCTCCAAATATAACCCCACCGTCATGAGCTTCTCTCCCCATTTAGCCCATTCACCGCAAAATATCGTTCCATTTGATACACCCACCCATGTGTATCTTACCCCATGAATATCGACATCTTCAACTTCCTAACCTTAACCTCACCACCCCAACTTCCTCTCCCTTCAGTGTTTCCATCCATGTATCTAGGGTGAAACTCCCTCTTTTAATCATAAGCATATCCCATTTTGGTTTCTCTCCTTCCTTCAACGTGCTCCTCCCAAACCATTACATAACCCCTACTCCTACTGGCCCGCCCCCTCCGTCGGAAATCTCTAATGCACCCCCATCGAAGTCCTAGGTGAGGAGAGAGTTCTTTCTCGATGATAAATGCTTTTCTTCTCCTATTCCTTAAGTTTGATATCTTTCCTTATTGATTTCACTACTGATTCTCTAGTCAACCCTTGGTTAGGGTTTGCAAATTGAGCCATTGAAAATGCCTTGGATTGCATATCAATAAACTTCCTTAGCATCTTCTCCAATGTTCTCGATTCGATTATCAATGATGGAAAAACTTTCTTCTATCCCGGATTTAAGTAATCCTACACCTTCCAATCTCTCCTCCAAAGCATCCACTCTACTTGCTGCCATCTCTCACAATTTTCGATCATGAAGGAAGGAACTCCTACATGTTGAAATCCAATTGATGGCTTCCTAGATGTTTGGCGTGGTTCGGTCACGACAAAGGCAATGGCAGAGGTGCCTGTATCCACGATCTTGTGTGAATGTGTTGTTGATGTCTTCTTGTCATTATAAGCAGCAATCCTGTTAGTGTATGGAGCAATCCTGTTGTTTGCTTCTCATATGGGTTGGAGTCGCATGATTTGGTCCTAGTGCATGCTCGAGCCTGCTATCGACTTCCCAACACACTGCAATTGCGACTGTATCGCAAGCGCCAGTCACGTAGGAGCTGCCATCGCAACTATAGCATGTTGTTCTCTTCCCATATAACTTCCATAGGGGCATTGCTTGCTTCCCTTCGCGATTATGCATGTCGTGATCCCTTGTTGCTCCCCGCGACTATTTCAACATTGAATGTCGCGATCCCTTTGTTGTTATGCATGGTTGTATGACAATTTTTGAAACTCCATAAGAGTCGCACCCCAAATCGAGAACTTTGATACCACTTGAAAGGATTTGAGATAGATTTTTCCAACGAAATTAGCGCAAACACTATAGATGTGCATTGTTTGGATAAATCCGAAAAACTAATCTGAATCGAGCCATTTTATTGATTTGGTTTGCTTTTTGAAATAACGGTTGGGTATTCAGTTTTAAAATATGTATACTTTGGTATATCGATTATGGTTGGATTTAAGAAAAATGCCGATTTAGCCAAAAACTGATTTTTATAGGACAAAATTNACGATTTAGCCAAAAACTGATTTTTATAGGACAAAAGTGTTGTTCAGCGGAAGCTAAATGTATTGCGAAGCTTTTTTCTTTAGGTCCAGTTAGGGTTCATTTTGAAGCACTGCCTCGCGCTATCGCGTAGACGGCGCAACTCGCCTCTCCTTGCCCCCGTGCTCTGTCACTAGTTGCTCGACTCATCTCGGTAATCTTGGTCTTGGTCCTCTTGGATATCATGGTTACCCCGAATCTAAACTAGTTGTATTTCCAAGCTTTTGCTTTCCCCTTCTAGTTGTTGTCCTAATTTTCTTTACTCTATCTTCTTCTACAACTTGATCTTCTACAACGAAGGTATGCACTTCTTAATCCTAACTATGCAGTAGGGTTAACTGTTGAAGAAATTTTTGGTTTATGTTGATATACTCCATGGTTAGATGGTGGATTTACATATATACTATTCAGTCTTATTGTTTCATTTTATAGGATTAAAGCAAAAGGATTTTTGTTCCATTTAAATGATATGCTTCTATGAGAAGCTTCTATTGGTTTTTATGTGGATACAAAGCGATTTTTGTTCCATATGAAGTATATGCTTCTATAAGAAATTTCTATTGATTTTCTTATGTTATAGAAATCTTCTAAATAGGACGCAATGGAGAAAAAGGATTCATGTGGCCGACCCCACGTAGTGGGATTAAGGGTTGTTGTTATTGTATAGAAACAAAGTTTCTTTGGTTCTAATGTGAAATGTATGCTCACACTAGAGGTTTACTTGTCTTTTGAGTTTGGCTTTTGCCAACTGTAGTTGCTACTTATTTTGGTATTCACTTTGAGACTCTCTAATCCGTTAGTCCCAATTGTGAGGTGGTTGTGCCCTGAGTTGGGTTAGATTAAATCTAATACAGACGGTTCCTTTGGTTCTAATTCAAGTGGCTTTGGTCGTTTACTTAGAGAATACTTTGGTAAGTTGGTTCTCGCTTTTGTTGGCCCATTGAAGTGTATATCTACTATTCTTTGGCTTTTTATTTGTGATGGAGCTTGGCTTTATCTCTCTTACTAGTTCATGGTTGTTGGATTTGTAGTTTGTGAATGTGGTTTAGTTGGTGTACTGTTCTTCTGAGCTTTAGCTTTTGCCAACTGTAGTTGTTGGGGGTATTTCGACAGTTGCTTAATGTTGCCAAATTATCCTCTGGATTTTTGGTGCTTCCTATCTTTTCTGATAGCTCTTGTTTGGCTAAATAGTGAATACTAACATTAACGAACTTATAGTTCATTCTGATGAGGCATCAAGGTACTAGTTGGCTATTGTTTGGTTAAATGAACTTATAGTTCATTCTTGAAAGTTTGATATAGCATAATTTTTAGAAGCATGTCCACAGTATGCATTATGAGTAATTACTTAATGTGGTAGAAACTTTGGTTTGATATAGAATAGTTTTAGCACAACCATTATTTAATCAAGGCATTGAGAAGATTACTTTGGTACCAAATCAAACACACAATCTGCATAATGTAGGCATGTAGTTCCCTGTACTGTTGGCTGCTGGGACCTATATGGCTATGCCTATACATTTGAATCTATAAGGTTTCTACTTTCTAGAGCAATGCATCATGTTATGCCCTATTTACAAAATCCTTCTTATTTAGGTGGTTTAGATAGCTTTCTTTTCTTACTTGGATAAAATTAATTCTGTTAGTTTTCTGCTACTAGATTGTTTTGTAATTTTTGTTCCTCTATTGGTTGGCAACGGTTTTTGGGCTGCTTACGGGGATCAGGTTTGGATATGGAATTCAACCAGACTTTAATTTTCAGGTCTAAATGGAATTTCTGATCTCATTCCTCTTGGCATTTTAGAGACCAATGATGAGATCTACATCAATATCAATGTACTTACGCCTTCAACTTGTTGGTGCTCTATTTATTTCAGAATTCGGTATTGCATGGATGGATCATTTCATTGAGGCCACCATATAGTCTAAGCTCTCTCTATCCCCTGGATAGATCTTTTTTTGGCTTTTGCTTTCCTTTGCCCTTTGGTGTATTTCGTCTCTTTTCATTGAGGTCGTAGTATAGCAAAACTAAACAATGATTGTAAGTTGGTGCCTCTAAAGACCAAGTTGGATGTGATGTTGATGAAGCTCAACTAGAAGGCATCAAGGCAAGCAAACAAGTTAGAGAGAAAGCTCTTGACAATTCTCAAAGAGCATTAGTTATAGAATAAAACAAATGTTAGAGTGCTTAAAATTATGTGCAACTTTCTTGTATTATTAAGAATTTATGATTCATGTAAACTATTTATGCATTTTTTTAAGGTTGTTCAATGTTGTGACGTACTTCTTTTTCTTTGGGTTGTAAATTATGTTTTTAATCAAATTATTTTTATCAATTGAATATCACTTGTTGTAACTAGATCATTGTTTTTCTGTGTTTTTTTTTTTACATGTCAAATACATGTATTTCAGTTTATCAAAAACCGAACCGTTCAAACCGAATTAAATTTAGGTTTGACTGCAACAATTCTTTAAAAAATATATTTGGTTCGGTTGTTCGATTTCTGGATTTTGGTTTAAGTCGGTTGGCCAAATTTTAAAACTGGTCCATCTTAACCGATCGAATGCACACCCCTAGCAAACACACATTTTATGGCAAGAACATCAAGCATTCAGCACGAATACAAAGATAAGTACCAATAATTCGAGAGGTATGCAATCTCTCCCAATTCCTACAATTCGAGCGGAATAAAATTTCTCCAAAACCTTAACCCTAATTTACAAGACTTAATCTCTTACACAACCCTAACCATAAACATATTAGCCCTATTTACTAAATAATGATAAATGACAATTAACTAAATCGCACTAAGGCTAATAAAATCTAAATTGCCCTTAGTGAAAAAAAAGACTGAAATTGCCCCTAGGGACAGGCGTAACAACTACCACTTATGATAATAAAAAATTATATGAAGAGAAGAATATATCATCGTGTACTCAACATAACTTTCACAGAAAGTGGCAATTCTTTTTGAATCAAGAAAAATTAAGCACCAAGGAAAATAAATAAATCACAAGCAAACGTAATGGAAAATAAGTCGTCAACATTATCAACGTCACAAGTAGCCCAATCGAAATTAATTGAAGTCAGCTGTAGTTGTTTCATGCGCTGTCTATAATAATATACACTAGTCTTTTTCACAACTGTTGGCTTTTCACGTTAAGTATATCTATAAACTTTATTGGTATGTATTTCTTTTGTCACATATGCCCCAAACCAATCAAGCGTATCTTCTATAACCTTATATAAGTGCCACTACTACAATATCTCAATTATAATTATTTCAAAATACGGTAAATCCCAAAATGAAACCCCAACTATTCACACACAGCTAAATTGATCCTAGAGAATCACATTTTTTAAATCTAATGTCTCAAATATATAAAACTGATCCAAATTGATCTCTCAAGGACGAAATTAGGATCAATTTTATATAGTCAATGGGTTAAATTGGGATCAATTTTAAATCACAATTTCCATATTAAAGAACATTTTTTTATCAATTTATATAATTAGGGGACTAAATTGGAGAAACAAGATAATTTGATACTAGATTGGCCACATTCAGAAAGTGGATAGACTATTTTGGTATTTAATTTTTCACAATATATATATTTTTTTGCTTGAGCTATATATTTTTTATCTTTAAATTTTCATTTCTAACATATTTGGTAGTTTCATAATAATTCACCAATTGGTTGAAAATTAATACACCATATTTTTGCAAGCAATGGTCCCGCAAACAAATTTTCAGACCATGCATGTACGGACTATACAAGATACAGAAACCAGTAAGGACATAACCATAAAACTAAGCTTCAATGGTGGTGGAAGTAATATGGGAAAGTAAACATTTGGAATCCAATGCCAATTAAAAAAAAAAGTATATTTCAAAAGAATTTGATAAGCCAATAATAAAAAAAAAAAAAAAGAATTCATAGGGAACTTTACTAAGGATACTCTTTGAACAGCTTGTCATAATAACGCTTAACAAGCCTTTTTTCCCATGTAGATTCCATGTCATCCTCTTCAGGTATGATGAATCTTTAAACCAAAAAAAAAACAATAATAAAACATTTGAAGCGCCAAAAGATACCGAATTAAAAAATACAAGAAACAATAACCATACCAAAAGTTCATACAAAATAAGAAATAAATTAAGAAATAACAATCAGGGTTTAAAGAAAGTTCAGTTTTAAGTGGCCACTGTGTTGATGAGAATGTAATCACCCAGGCATCATAAATGGTTACATTTTAACATTTTTGTAACTTGTGAGAAATGGGATATAATTATTAAGAGAAATTTTCTTCTATCCTTTCTTTTTAATTTTGGTGTATTAAAATTTAGGTGCAGATTTGCCTGTTTTTAGCTTACTTTGTTATGCTAAAAGAACTTTTCAACGCATATTAACTTTTTTCAAATACAAGGGTAGTAAACGCCTAATTATTTGTTTTAACAAGCATAAATAATATTCTATTAAAATTGTTAGATTTGAGAATAGAGCAGAATAATTCTCATTGATACAAAGAGGGATACTTAAACCCAATAACAATTGACTCAAATAAGGAAAGAAATAAAGTCATAATAAAGATACAAAAGAAACTACATAATGTAGAATAAGGAAAATTAATAAATAATAACGTCTATGGAAAGCATAAATCTAATAAAAATTTAAAATACCCCGCACTGATTGTAGCAGAGACTTGAATCAAAATAAATACCATGCACTGATTGTAGCAGAGATTTGAATCAAAATAGGCAATAGTTGGGCATTTACACTTATTTCACTTTTAATTTGAGGACTTTCAACAACTCACTGTTTATCCAAATGATTAACTTGGCATTATAATAATATATTCTTAAGAGATTTTACTAGATGACTAAGTAGCTCACAATCTTGCCCAGGAATATATATTAAATGTTGATGGCTTTTTTAACTATCTTGATAATATCAATCAACTTTTATACATTATTTTGCTTTTAGAACTAGGAAAAATGTGTTAGAATGTAGGCTTGAACATTATACTTTCAATTACAAGTTGGCTCCAGCATTTCGATAATTTTATTTGACTTAATGATCACCTAATGCCTCTCGAAAGTGATACCATAGAACAGGCACACTACATGGTTCCACCATTTGCCCGGTTCTACCAAGACAAATGGCCTTGTCTTAACCTTGTAAGCCTAATTAAGTGCGTCAACTTAATCTATTAAGACAATAAGATGATAATGAGTTCACTTCATTTTAGTTGGCTGTCTCTCTCACATAAGTTGCACTAAGGTAATATCTCTGGTTTAGTAATAGATCTTTATTCATTGAAACTTATCAAGAAACCTACATGGTGTTGATGTCTTATCTAACATGAAAAGTTAACAGAGTAGGGAAAGCAATAAATTGAACCAACTGTTGAATAGTTATCAATTCAAGACAGAAAAAAAGGTTTCTTTAAGACTTTCGCTGCTCCTAAAAAAATATTTGAAGAAACTGCAAGGTTTATTTGGTTTTTTCACTATTTAAACCGGTCATTATATTTAAAGGGAGCTACAAGACATAAAACTTGATACTTTCACAAGAAACATATCTTTCAATCCTTTAAAATCCTATAATTTACATCCATCTAACCATTAAATTGAGAAGACTGGCTTCATTGTCAGATCATTTCAGTGCAAGAAATTCAAGATGTGCATCTGATTACCATTTCTGTGCCATCAAAGAATTTTAACAGAAAGGTTGTACAATTTTAACTTCCAAAAGAAACACACATAATTACAGCGTAATTCACAACTTCTAATAAGTAAAAAAGAAAAAACAAAAAACATTTCTATAAATCATATTTGTGATGATATATAGATGAATCCTCATGGCAAATGAAGAATCTCATGTACATGCCTGTAGCCTTCTTTTATAGTGTCTTCGTCAGTTTTGACAGGAAATGAACCGTCTGACTTCTTTGCATTCCCATAGAATTGCACTGCAACAGATAACTTGAAATCAGAAGAAATTAAAATCTTCAAGGTAACTGCTTCGTTAGGAGAAATAAATTACTGATTTCAGGGTGGGGGTAGAAGAACCTCTCAAATGAACTTAACAAAAACCATCAATGAAAAAATTGCTAGAAACATTAAAAAGTTATTTACACATGCTAGAGAAAATAGTAAGGAGTTCGAAAAATAAGATTGCCTATACTATAGCATCCAAAAGCTTTTAGGATTCATTCCGTAATGTGATAGCTTTCTAAGAACCTTCCACGAGACGAACACTAACCAATTAAAAAGCATCTTACCAAGGGTTTGCGTGTGAAACAGTCACGCAATCACAAAAAATAAGTGGGCACAAGGCATGCTATCTCAGTCATGTGCATAAATCCATACAGAAGCGTTGATCTCCCACAAAAATAACTCATAATTTCAACTATTATCCATTCCTGGCGATGAAAACAGAAATATGAAGAATTTCATCAATGGCAATTCATTAATTTCTAGAAGAAAAAATGTGTATATATTTTGAGCCACAAAAAAACAATGCAATTTTTTGAAAATCATGCACTCATAAAACCTAGATTGTGTAAAACATTGAAAAAATCAATAATGCATTCAAACTAGCAGCAAGATTTAGAGAAGAGAAAGAAAGTATGAGAGGTCACCAAATCAAAAAATATCAGACTCAAATTTGCACGGGATGAACATCTCCTAAAAATCTTCAAGTATCCACTTGAACAAATGGTGGACTACCGACGAAAGAAAGAATAACTTTATTTAGAATAAATAGACTTTTTCCCGATGAGCCAAAGACTATTTATAATATAATTTCTTAATAAAACAGTTAATACAGCAAATCTGCACATATGCTCAAGGAAACAGCACAAACATGCTGAAACTTTGCTAAAACATGATAATCAAAGGATTAGCATAGCCGTCCAATTGCAATCCATGGGTAAGCCAAGAATCATGGAAGGAAAAACGCACAAAATAAATAATTACAAAGAAGTTACCCGATTAATATCACCATCGTCATCATCAATGTCCTTATTAAAACCAGTTAGGCTGGCATTAAGATTCCTCATTTGTAATTTATTCTTGTTGAGAGCCGCGATAAGTGTTAAACCTATACTCGCAAACATGTTTAAGTAATTATAGTTCATCATGCATTAACTCTACCCATTTTTCCTCCTATTATTTTGACATTAATTTTATCTCATTGTCTGATGGGTGCATTATTTAAACATGTTTGTCATGCCCTCAACATTATAAGTTTATTTTCCAACACATTATACTCAATAAATGCCCTCAACACACTATGATATATCATTCCTTAATTATCGATTCTAAGTTTGCCATGCATCCACTTGTCATTCTATTTTTGCGACTGAGCTTGACTCAATGATCATTTTACAGTTAAGTGCTAACACATCCATACAACATGGATATATTTGCATATCACCACACACTTAATCGGTTCTCATATCATGTAATCTTATATTATTTATGTTCTGAATATATTTTCCATTGTTTTATATTTTCAATTACTTCAGCAGAGGTCCTGCATGTTAGAATGTCCTATGCAAAAGCATATACCAACGTAACTTACTTTAACTACCCTTAAACATCTCAACAACCGAGATAAAATGGCACAAACCTATTGGTTAACCTTGATGTAATCCTATTATAACTGAGAGCTATGTATCACTGATACTGATCACTACTCTATCATATTGTATACACTAGAACTATCAGCATGAATCTCAAAGAGTACAAGCGGCCAAAAACAAAAAGCTTCCCCCAAGGGTAAACAGTCGAACAACAAGTCACCGTTAAGCAGGTGAAGCGGCGTCTCTAAACCCAGGACAGGTCAATGCACTAGAGATGGTCCCTCGCCCGATGGCGACAATGTCCGCCAAGCGTGAGGCATAATTCATCCTAGTAGCAAGTCTCATCGAATACCTCACATAGGCTAGGACAAGATCTACCTAAACCCTTGCAAATAAAGATATTCGACTGAGGTGACGAACCAACCAGGTAGACGAGAGGTAAGCCCGTAAGACTTGAGCCGAAGCGACAAGTGAGCCACAGTTCACTCGATAAAAACAAATCAACTCATCGGTCGATCAACCGACCAATAGAAGTGCAAGAAGAAACCCCCTGATCTCGATTGGATGATCGACTTGCTCTTGTCGCAGCAGATGAGATCGGTCGAATACGTCGACCAAACACAAGACACGGTCGCCACCCTGTTGATCGCCTCAGTCAAGCGCATTTCAGCGAATCAATTAACCAAATGTCGTCATATCAAAATTCAAATTGTAGCACAAATATGGAATGAAATTCATACAATTTATTTGAGCATTGATCATATTAAGAACAATTTTCATAATTGTTGTCTGTTTTCAGTAATTGTACAACAACAACAACAAAGCCTTAATCCCACTACGTGGGGTCGGCTACATGAATCATTTTTCTCCATTGCGTCCTATTTAGTGTCATATTTTTATTTAGTTCTAATAAATTAGGATCATTTTTATACAATAAGCCCAAATCTTCCTAGGTCTACCTCTACTATTCTTAATATAAGTCGAATCTAAAACATCTACTCTACTAATCGGATCATCAGATGGTCAACGCTTAATGTGACCAAATCATCTAAGACGACTTTCTCTAATTTTGTCTGTCACAAGAGCTACACCAGCCCTATCACGGATATAATCGTTTTGCATTTTGTCTCTAAGTGTAAAGCCACTCATCCAGCTAATCATTCTCATCTCGGTAACACATAACTTAGTATTATGCTTCTCTTTTAAAGGCCAACATACAGCGTCATAGAGCATTGCAAGTCTCACCACTGTCTTATTAAATTTTTCTTTCAGTCTAAACGGTACTTTTCTATCACACAAAAGGCCTGAAGCATTCCTCCAATAACGGACCCAAGATATCTAAATCGTTCACACCTTTTAATAATTTGATCACCCAAAGTCACCCGTTTTATAAAACTTTCCTTTCAGTCTTAGCGGTACTTTTCTATCACACAAAAGGCCCGAAGCAACTGAATTCTACTATTAACATCCCCATCTATATCTATCGCTTTGAACAACAGACCCGAGATATCTAAATCGTTCACACCTTTTAATAATTTGATCACGAACCCAAGATATCTAAATCATTCACACCTTTTAATAATTTGATCACCCAAAGTCACACTTCTGCCACAGCTATTACTACTAAAATTACATTCCATGTTGTTGACCTCACTTTTGTACTTTTGTCACTAGAGCTATTACTAAAATTACATTCCATGTATTCCGTTTTAGTTCTACACAAATGAAGGCCTTTAGACTCCAATGTAGACCTCCATAATTCAAGTTTTTCCTGGGCTTTTTTGTTTTATCAACGAGGAGGATATCATCATCAAAAAGCATACACCAAGGTACATCCTCCTATAAATGTCCAATAAGACCATGCATAACTAAAGCAAAAAGATATGGGCTTAAAGCCGATCCATGATGTAATCCAATAGAAATAGAAAAATATTTGGTCAGTCCTCCTTCAGTTCGAACACAAGTAACAACTCTAGTACGCATATCTTTAATGACTTGAATATAAGTCATATCTACACATTTCTTCTCAAGAACTCTCCAAAGGATATCACTTGGAATCTTATCGTAAGCTTTTTCTAAATCAATAAAAATCAAATGTAAATTCTCCTTATTATCTTTGAACTTCTCCATCAAACCTCTTAATAAATGTATAGCTTCCATCGTAGACCTGCCCGACAAAAATCTAAATTGATTATGAGATATCTTTGTAATACGTCTTAACCTATGTTCAATTACCCTCTCCCATAATTTTAAAGTATGACACATCAACTTAATTACTATAATTTGCACACTCTTGTGCATCCCCTTTATTCTTAAAAATGGGAACCAAAATACTCTGGCACACTCTTGTGCATCCCCTTTATTCTTAAAAGTGGAGACCAAAATACTCTTCCTCCACTCCTCAGGCATCTTTTTAGTTTTTAAAATAATATTAAAGAGTTTAGTAAGCCAAGAAACTCCCAAATCNAATATTAAAGAGTTTCGTAAGCCAAGAAACTCCCAAATCTCCTAAACGTTTTCATACTTCAATTGGGATATCAACAGGTCCTACAGACTTTCCATCCTTTGTTTTCTTTAAAGTCTCCTTAACTTTTTTTTTACTAATGCAACGATTAAAATGAAACGTTTTATTATAATTAAAGATATTAAAATCACTAAGGTCGATCATATTTTCAGAAACTTCATAAAAAAATTTATCAAAATAACCCACTCATCTATGTTGAATATCTTTTTCTAAGAAAAACACTTTCTGTTTTTCATCTTTAATACGCTTTACTTGAGTTAAATATTTACTTTTCCTTTCTCCCTGTTTTGCTAGTTCATACATATAATTTTCACCCTCCTTAGTATCTAATCTATTATAAAGATCATTAAAAGCAGAAATTTTAGCGTCACATATTGTTCTTCTAGACTCCATGAGGGTCGTTTGATATTTATCTCAATTCTCTAAGTTTTTACATTTAAACCAATTTTTATAACATAACTTCTTATATTTTATTTTTTCTTGCACATTATTATTCCACCATCAACTATTTTTATTTAAAGAAAAGTTTTCTTTTGATTCTCCAAGTGCATCTTTTGCTACTTATTTAATAGTGTTTGTTACTTTATCCCACATAGCATTTGTTTCATCATAAACATCACAATTTTGAAATCTTGAATTTTACTCATAAAAATAATTTTATTTGTATTTTTTAGGCTCCACATCTAATTCTACGATAATGAGTCATATTATTCTTTATTATACAACTCATCTTAAAATCTAGAACTAATAAACGATGTAGGTACTTGAATACTTACTTGGAATGACCTTATAATCTTTACAATCTCGACAATCACTTCTTCTCATAAGAAAATAATCAATGTGTTTTATTAGATCCATTTTTATAAGTAATAAGATGCTCGTCTCTTTTCTTGAATAAAGTATTAGTAATAATAAAATCATACGCTAAAGAAAAATCTAAAATAGCTCTCATGGTTCCCCCCAGTAACTCTCGGTTCACTTTATTCTCACCTTCACAAAACTCTAACTCTAGAGGTATATTCACAAAAGACAATCTGGAATTCAACGTCCTGAAAGGTAGTGTGGTGAGCGTGGACATGCCCCATATGAGAAGCATAGCTAACTACAAAGAAGAAACTTCCCAAAGAGAGAACATATATGGAACCCAACGGAAATGTTATACAACCAGACATCCATACGCAGAACCAGGCCTTACAAGCTCAAATGACCCTAATGATGGAGCAATTCGAGGTCTTTCGGGTGGCAATCACCCAGGGGAACGACAAGACGCCTCGCCTGGAAGCAGAACCCTGGGGGTTTGTCCCCAAACGCTGCACTAGGGAACCCGCCTATCCCGCAAAACCAGTTCAACAACCAATAGACAGGGACAAGGCGAGTCCCAACACACCGACGCAGCCGCCTTTGCACAGACGAACAGGCGATGAGAATAACGGATGCGAGCGCCTGTTCGACCGCTCGCAGGAGGGACCTTCACTCACCAAAGCAAAGAGGCGATACCTTCTCCCAAGCTAAGGATTACTTTCCTGGATTCCTACAAAGGGAGGACCGACCCGATCAACCACGTTGTGTCATTCAAATCATCTATCGATCTACTCCGGATTGATGACCCAATAATGTGTTGTATCTTCTTAACCACCTTGAAAGAGTTGGTCCTTCAGTGATTCAACGGAATGCTGACGGAAACCATCCCAAGTTACTACGAGTTTAAGAGACTCTTCATTTCGCACTTCTCAAACATGCAAAAGCCGAGGAAAGACTCGGGCACCCTGCTCGACCACAAGGAGAAAATGAGAGTCTACGAGCCTACATCACCAGCTTCCTAAAAGAGATGCTGGAAGTTAGAAATCTGAAGCTGGAACAACCTTGAAGCAAGAAGTCTGAAGCAAGCGATTCAGGTGTGACCTAAATCTGTTTAAACCAACTATTTTTGCAGGAGTTTTGGAGATGGCAAATGAGCACAAACTCGCCGAAAAAGACCTATAGAGCCGCCTGAAGTGTAAGCTGGAATCATCCAACCACTCATTAAGGAAGAGAAAGGAACAGGGCGAACAACAAAAGGCGAAATACATTCAGTCTGCCGGTCACCAAATAACTACTCTCGGTCCCAAGATGAGCGGAGAAACGATCGAGGCAACCATGACCGAAAGCAACACTCCAATCACTGATCAGCTAAAAACTATAAGCTACCGCATAATTACAGGTAAATGCAAAGTTGACATCCCACAACGTATGGATGGCCGAAATAGTCTGGGCCATCCAAAACAAGGACTACTTCAAATAGGCCCCGCCATTAAACGCGCCACCGATAAGGTTCTAACTATGTAATGCGATTATAGACAGGCAGAACAAGTGAGAGTGAAACTCGTTGCCACCAAAGGTGTAATGAATTTCTCTTAGAACCTCGGGCAAGGAAGCACGAATCCCACACGGCCGACAGCAACGGCCGAGCGAACGAATTGTCCTCCTGCGACGGTGAGTTTAGCACCCCTCAAAAAGTCCACCCCATCTGTTTGCGGGAAAAGTCTCTGCTCGGACATCTGACTTGACTCAGATGTCGGCTTTGCAGAAAAGCCTCCCCTTCGATGCAAGGCTCGCAGAATAAAGGTTAAAATGAGGGTTTCTGCCTCAAAAAAACAAAAACTCTTATCAATGAAGGATCCTTCCGCCGCCGGCTATGTAAGAAGCCGTCTGAATACTCTCCACCCTCCCAAGCCCGACAAATGATGGGAAGGGAAGGACATCGTGAAACTCTTCCCCTTTATATAGAGAGAATGTCCACTGTTTACGTGGGGATCACCTGTCAAAAAGTCGTTGACTCAGCACATTGATGGGACATCACATTGTTTCATTTCCCGAAAAGGAAACAAAACATCGCCATCAAGCAGCCTTTAAAGTGTCGCCAGTTCCCAAAAAAAGGGCATTAAACGCGGAGTGGTCCCGGGATTTAGGGAATTGAGCTTGGTCAATTATGTTTTTAAACCCTTGCCTGATAAACTCGAAAACTTATGGCGGCCAAACACTAAGAGCAAGTGGTCGGAGATCGCATGACCATTAAGAAAGTCGGGTCATCACTCGGTCCAAACGCCCCTTGAAAGACAAATGAGTCGAGACCCTCGGGACACCCTTTTCCTGCTCCCTAGCGACAAGATCCACAAAGGAGACATGAATCATTTAAAAGTTCTAAGTGGACGCCCCTACAAGTGACAACAAGATCCGTACCTAGCAAATGACTGAGAGATGAAGCCCCGCACGAGCGAGCAAAACCGAGGTAAGCCCCGGAGAAGTCCAGAAGAACCAATGGACCCAATGATTCTAAATAAGTTGATCGGCTGTCCTGTAATCAATCGAAAAAGTTCGGCAACAAGCTGACATGGAATCTGGATAGTAATTACGTATGGATGACTCTCTCCTCACTAACGCCAAGATCCGCAAAAAAGTGAGCGAAAGTCATCCCGAAACCCCTAATCATCACCCTTTTAGGTAATGACAAGATTCGTGCCCAGAGAAAAAATCAATCGGGACTGATATTCACTCAAAAAACAAACAGATGTAAGTGAATGGAAAAAATAAGAGTTAACCGACGAATGCACCATGGTCAAATCAATTTCACTAAATCCACAGGCCGGCCCGAGAGCAGGCCTATCTAAAAGCCAATTTCACGGGTAAAACAAAAAATTTTGCAACAAGCCCAAGTGACGGAAGTAATAGCGAAAAGGCAAAAGAGTTTCATTTCATTAATATGAAAAAAATTACAAGTTTTTTTATAATGCTGACAAATTTTCAGACAAAAAAGTAGAAAAAAAAGAGAGAACCTTACAAAACCAAGGCCATATCAAGTAGTTGATCGATCCTCGCCTTGATCACCAAAAAAATTCACTTCCACTACTCGAGTCATCATTCTCTTCTGAGGAATCAACAAGTTGATCGGGGATCAAAGCACTAAACTCGGATGGATCGAGGAACTTTGGGTCAAAAAAACTGTGATAAGCGAACCGCTGGGAAACGTACTTGATCCCCAGCCTAAGTTGACCCGCTAACTCCTCGTGGGGGACAAGTGACTCTGAAGTCGCCCTAACTCAACAACCTCCTTCTTCAACTACCCCTCCCTTCGTTCGAATTGTTGTTGCATCAATCTGGCGAAGTCCCGATCATCACAAGCCCTATGGAGCTCATTGCTCAGGGGATCAACTTCCTTTTGGGGCTTTGACAGACTCTCCTTGGCTACCCTCAGGGAATTTGCCTTTTTTCATAAAAGCAAGTCCTAAGGAGTGAAAAATCTGGCTTGCCTCCAGGTGCGATCAAGCGGCATGCTCGAGAAGTCTCTCAAAAGAAAGTTCATTGAGCTCCGCCCGAAAAGCCGAAGACCAAGTCATTTCCGCGAGAAGAGGCGGCATATGCAGAGTGTCGACCGACAAGGAATGCATGTCCCTTGAGACATCCAGCAAGCTGAACCGCTTGTCATCACTCATCCATAAACATCCCTCACCCCCATCTTATGAGTGTCAGTCAGGGTCCCCCCATTTTCTCTTTTGCGGGGGAAGGGTCCGGATGTCAACCAACACCCCCCCCCCCCGGTGGCTCCTTCCCATCTCAATGAGCGGTTTCTCCCTCCAGAGACGGCGAAGATTCAGAGCTACAGGAAGAAGCAAAGCCCCCGAAGTGAAATCAGTCGAGGGGAGAGGAGACTCAGCCGCCTTTGACCTCACAGCCCACGTTAAATGAGTAGCAGTGGGTCGGGTAGCTAGCAGAGAAGCGACGATTGATTCACCTAGCGCAGCAGAGGAAAGATATACAGCAACAAACCCCCTCTAAGTTTCCTCGAAACCCGTTCTTTGCCCTGCAATAATCGAATAGCATCGTACAATTATGATTAACTCGCCAGTCATCGGGAGTCATCACCCCTTTCACTACCCAGTTTATCGTCCTTTCCGTGGTATACTGAGGGGCCGATATTGGACTCCCTTCCAACACCTCTCGGACCGTTCCGCAGACCGGTCGGTAAGGTCCTCAGCTTGCTACCAGCATCCTCTTGCAGGCGAGTGGCAATCTCTCTGTCACTAGATTTACAACCAACAAGAACATTTTACGTCGGTCCTTAATCTTATTCTCAACGCCAAGCAAGCGAAGTTTTCACCAAGGCTAAAACATGAAAAATCCCTGGTCGACCTTGAAGGAGTATAGACTGAAGGCGTGGATCAACCAAGGGACACTGAAACGACAGCAAAACATGACGAAAGTCACCATGGCCAAGAAGGAATTTGGATTAACTTAGGTCGGAATGATCTCGTATCTAGTAAACACGCATCTGAGCTCCGGCCATAAGGGCAACCAGGACCATACTTAAACTGATCCTAATAGAACATAAGATGACGAACATCCCATTGAGGGTGATCACAGCAACCGACACAGCGCTCCTTAAAATTCTTCTCGTCATGGTCCGTCATAAAAGAGGAATCGACAACCTTCATGATGTCGAAGAGAAACGGAGAATACTTTGGAGACAGCGCACTCGAACCAAAAAAATGGAAGAAAATGAAAGAAAAGGAATTATAAAACTCGAGGACCAAAGTACAAAAGCGGAATAGTGCGACCCCTAACACTATTTATAAGGTGAGCGCACAAATCGAAAAGTCGCATAAAGATAAGCGTCGCACTAATTGTCATTTCAAATTTCTCAAAATATTATTTTATTACAAATATCATTATTACAGGTTTCGGACAAAACGCTTAAAAAATTGGTCCTCCATGGCTTTAGACGAGGCATACCCCTTCTCAATCAACCTCTGGAGAACCATCTCTCCACCAAGTCTAATCAGCTCCATCTGATCAACCTCATTATGGAATCGACTCAGAACTACTAAACCATGGATGAATCTCATCTCAGCTCGGACGTCGTTCAAAGAACCTAACAACGATGCGAACCTCCAGTCGGACGATGATAACCGAATGCTATTGAAAGGCGACCTCCAGACGTTCGAAGCGAGCCATCCATCCCAACGCAGATGAGTCGGCAGGGCTTTCTGTTGTTTGGTGTAGAGTATCCGGTACATAGGATGATTCTATTGAGAGCTTCTGCTCGCGTTAGTCGAAGGAAAAAGATGGGGGTGATCGCATCAAGAGACTCGATGACAACGACAGGAACCGAGTCGGCCCGCCGTCCTCCGCATCCTCCGTCCAGACCAACACATTAAAATGAAGGATAAGTTAATAAGCCAGCAAGGAAATTTCTTACATACCCATGAGCCTCCAAAGCTCCAACCCAGTCAAGGGACGACCTTCCTCTCCTGCTATGGTACCTCCTCTCTTTTCCTCTGGGGGCGGCAGCAACGGTCAACCGCCACCTGTGACCTCGGGCTACGGCGATTTTCGGCAGTCTTATACCTGGAATGGGTCGACAAGTCAACCACCACCCTGTCCTTGCTTGGGTTAGAACCCAAGGGTTTTCAGAGCCTCTTTGGCAACCGTCTTTCAAGCCCCTCGAAAGAAGCCGCACGGTCGATCGGCTCGGAACCGTCCGTCTCTTGTCTCTTTTCTTTTCTAACCACCTCTTTTCTTTTTTGGGACAGATGTCGGAGCAGATAGATACCTCGCCAAGGTCAGTGGACTCAGGTCGACCGTCTTTTTGCTCGTGCCACCTGATATAACGCCTACTCAGCAACACAAAAAACGTTGGCAAAAAATAAACAACCCAACTCTTTGCCTCATTTATAAGACACACCGGACAGAAAAATAAAGGGAGAACTAATCATTAAATTTTCTTGATTTCTATGACACGATTAAGATAATAATTTATTTGTTTTTATTGTAGTTATTGCCGCTAAAGAGCAGAAAAATTTGTGAAATCAATATGTATACACTAGAATTACCGGCACGAATCTTAAAAAGAACGATCGACTAAAAAAAAAAGCTTCCCCCAATGATAAGCAGTCAACCAATAAGTTATCGCCATGCAGGTGAAGCAGCGTCTCCAAACTCGGGACAGGTCAAAGCTTTGGAGATGATCCATCACCCGATGGCGGCAAGATTCGCCAAAGATGAAGCGTAATTTATCCTATCAGTATCATCGGAAAACTCACACAAGCAACGACAAGATCCGCCTAAGACCTTACAAATAGGAGCATCTGATTGAGGCGACAAACCAATAAGTTAGACGAAAAATAGCCCTCATAAGAAGAGCCAAAGCGACAAGTGAGTCATGTTTCACCCGAGAAAAACAAATTGATTCATCAGTAGACCAACCAATCGATCGAAACGCAGGTGGAAACCCCCCGATCATGATTGAATGGTCGATCTGCTTTTACCACGATGAACGAGATCGTCGCTCGACCGAACGCCTCAGTCGACCAAACACAAAGCACAGTCATCACCCAATCGATCACCTCAATTGCGCGCATTCGAGTGAATCGATCAACCAAATACCGTCATATCAAAATTCAAATTTTAACACATATATGCAATGAAATCCATACAATTTATTAGAAAATTAATCATTTTAATAACAGTTTCTATAATTGTTTCATTCTTTCTATAATTATACAAAATACATTCATAAGAGACAAAAGTATAACCAGGGGGAAGGCCATTTTGGACTCCCCTGATTCCCCCCACAGTAACTCTCGGTTCACTCACCTTCGCTCGAATCTAACTTTCGAGGTGTGTTCACAAAAGACAATCTGGGATCCAACACATACTTACCTTTAATAATTTAAATATCTCTATCATGCAACTTTTTCATATCATGCGCCAACTCAATTCTCAATATAATTAAAAATGTCTTTTAAGATCAATGTAGATCAAATGAAAATCCATTGTCTGTTGTATATACTTGTTCAGTAACTGGCTTGACACAAATTTGTTTATACATTAAAACTTTCTAGCATAAAATCAAAATAAATTTTTTATATTGACATCTATTACTCTCCCATAATATCATTGTACTGCTCCACGTTGATTTACATATGATTATAAAATCTTCAACATCTTGTGTCATAACAACAACATTAGCAACAAAGTCCTTATCCCACTAATTGAGGTTTGCTACATGAATCATTTTTCTCTATCGTATCCTATTGAGTATCATATTTTCATTTAATTCTAAGAGATTAAGATGATATTTAATCCAGCATGCCCAAGTCTTTGTAGGTATACCTCTACCTTTCTTACCAAAAATCAAATCTAAAACATCTACTCTCCTAACAAAATCATCAGATGGTTGACGTTTAATGTGACCAAACCATCGAAGCAACTCTGTCTAATAATGTGTGCCATTAGAGCTACACCAACCCTTTCACGAATATATTCGTTTCGCATTATGTCTCTAAGTGCAAAGCCACTCATCGACCTAACAATTCTTATCTCAGTAACACTTAACTTAGTTTTATGCTTCTCTTTTATAAGAAATTCTACATCATAAAGCATTGCAGGCCCCACCACTATCCTATAAAATTTTTCTTTAACTCTTAGAGGAACATCTGTATCACACAATAGGCTTGATACATTCCTCAACTTCAACCATCCAACTTGAATTCTACTAATAAAATCCTCATCCATATCATCATCACTTTGAGCAATACACCCGAGATATCTACAACTTTCCCTCCTTTTAATTACTTGATCACCCATTGTTACAACTGCGCCACTAAATCTACTATTATTAAAATTATATTTCAAAAATTCAATTTTAAATTTGCTCAAACAAAAGTCTTTAGATCAAAAGTTAACCTTCATAATTCATTTTTTTCCTCAACTCTGTCTCTAGTCTTATCTACTAAAAGCATATCATCAGCAAAATGCATACACCAAGGCACATCCCCCTATAAATGTCTAGTAAGAACTTTCATAACTAAAGAAAAAAGATATGGGTTTATAGTCGATCCCTGATGTATCCAGCTGAAATAAGAAAACACTTGGTCAATCATTCTTTTGTTCAAACACAAGTAATAACTCTAGTATACATATCTTTAATGATTTGAATATAAGTCATATCAACATCTTTGTTTTCTAAAACTCTCTAAAGTATTTCTCTTGGTACCTTATCATAAGCTTTTTATAAATCAGCAAAAATCATATGTAAATCCTCCTTACGCTCTCTGTACTTCCCCATCAAACCTCCTAATAAATGTATGGCTTCCAAAGTAGAATTGCATGGCATAAATCCAAACTGATTTTAAGAAACATTTGTATCACGTCTTAATATATGTTCAATTATTTTCTCCCATAATTTTAAAATATGGCACATTAACTTGATTAATCTACGAGCATTCCCTTTATTCTTAAGAATATGGACCAAAACATTCTTCCTCCGCTCCTCAAACATCTTTTTATTTCAAAATAATATTAAAAAAGTTGAAAAGCAAAGAAATTTCTTAATCCCCTAAATATTTCCACACTTTTATTGGTGTACCATCAAGACCTATTGATTTTTACCCTTTATTCTCTTTAAAGCTTCCTCGACTTCTGTTTTACTAATGCGGTGGTAAAAATAATTTTTTTTATTATTAATTCTATTAAGATCACTAAATCAATCATATTTTTAAAATTTTTATTAAATAAATTATCAAAATATCCCACTCACCTATATTGAATATCGTCACTTTACTTGAGCTAAGGGTGGGGTGGTTGCAGTTTTATAAAAATATTGTTGTAAAGTTGTGGTGAAGAAAACAAGTTCTTAAAAAGTTGTGATGGCAATTATAAATATATATATTTCCGAAAAATCAGACAACTTTCTTACAGTCACCGTAATTCAACAGTTCAAGCTGAAGAAAAACACTTTCCCACCGCAGAAAGTTCTAAAAAGTAGGAAAAAAACAATTCACAAATATAATTGTGGTTGAGGTCTGAAAAGCAAAGAAACGAAAAAGCTATCCCAAAAAAACCACAAATCTTTACTTTTATTATATTTTTGTTTGGTTAGTTTATACATATATCTTTCACCCTCTCCCGTATCTAATCTTTCATAAAACTCACTAAAAGTAGAATACTTAGCATCACAAATTGTTCTCCTAAGCTCCCTACGATGCCACCTTATATTTTTTCTAATTCTCTAAGTTTTACATTTAAATTATCATTTCACTTTAGTTATGGTACCTTGGTGCATGATTTTCACTTATGATATCCTTCTTATGGATTAGACTAGAGAAAGACTCGAGAAAAACTTGAATTATGGAGGTCTAAATTAGAGTCTAAAGGCCTTCGTTTGAGTATACCTAAAACTGAATACATTGAATGCAATTTTAGTAGTAGTAGCTCTAATGGCAGAGTTATAATCACGAGTGATCAAATCATTAAAAGGTGTAAACAAAGTCTGGTGTTCAAAGTGATTGTGATATAGATGGGGATGTTATTATTAGAATTCAAGTTGGTTGGTTGAAGTGGAGGAATGCTTCGAGCCTATTGTGAGATAGAAATGTGTCACTTAGGCCTAAAGGAAATTTTTATAAGATGGTGATGAAACCTACAATGCTCTATGGCGCAAAAATTTGGCCTTAAAAGAGAAGCATAAAACAGAGTTAAGTGTTGCTTAAATGAGAATGCTTGGGTGAATGAAATGCTTGACACTTAGAGATAAAATGTGAAAAGAATATATTTGTGATAGGGTTGGTGTAGCTCTAGTGGTGGACAAAATTAGAACGTTTACATGATTTATTCACATTAAATGTCCACCATCTGATGATCCAGTTAAGAGAGTAGATGTTTTAAATCCGACTTATGTTAAAAAATGTAGAGGTAGACCTAAAAAGACTCAGGCATATTGTATACAAAATAATTTTAATCTATTAGAATTAAATGAAGATTATAACACTCAATTCGAAATAAGGGAGAAAAATGATTCATGTAATCGACCCCGCTTAGTGGGATAAAGGCTTGTTGTTATTGTTGTTGTACATTATTACCACCAACAATTTTTATTTATAAAAATTTTTCATTTTGATTCTTCAAGTACAACTTTTGCAACTTACTTAATAGTGTTCAATAATTTATCTCATATTGCATTAGCACCTTCATGAACATCTCAAATCTTAAGATCTTAAACTTTACTCATAAAAATAATTTTATTTGTCTTTTAAGTGCCTCAATCTAATTTTATAATAATAATTCATCGTATTTTTCATCTTCCAACCTTTTCAATATGTTGTTTGAGAGAAAAAAATAAAATATGAATTTAAAAAAAATCTTATTTGTACCAAATACCTCGTTTACAATTAATTAATATCTATTTAGTCTCCAAAATTTAATTGAAAATCTTTGAGATCATTTAAGAGCACTTTTGTTTTTTGTTTTTCTATTTTTTATTTATTGATTTGAATTTAAACGTACTTGGTTGTGATCATTGTTTTTCAAAATACTTAAAACAATTTTTAGATGATTTGGATGTTTTTAAAAACAAATTGATTCATTTTTAACAATAAAAAATAAAAATATATTAAAATTATACTAGTCAAACATATTTTCAAAAACAAAAATAAAAATAGAAAACAAAAGTGATGCCAAATGATTCTTTGTTAACAATATCTCCATAATATCATTTATAGCTATGCAAATCACAATAAATATATTACATGCACTTAATACTATACCTTCATTCCTTCATAGCTAATTATGCTTCTATTTTTAATCAATTTATAATATATATTACTATTTTGTGTTTAGTAATCATCTTTGTTAAAACTCAATTTCAATAACTTCTTGAAGTAGTATCATAATATTTTGATGCTTTCATCTTTATCAAAAATTTTCATTATCTTCATTTTTAATGCATTTAATTTGATCAAAATCTTTTAATATCGTATCTCTAGTCATAGCTATTTTATGAAATGCCATCTCTCCTTTCTTATTACCTAGTTTCATAATAAATCATCAACAAATGTAATTTCTACTTTGCTTACTACCCTTTTTGTGGCATTTCTAGTTCCTTTATAATTATTATAAACCTCAATAACTTTGTATGCAGACACTCTTTAAAAGTACATTTATTTAATATTTTCTAACTCCTTATTTTACTTCTAAGTTTCCTCATCACTGCAAGACCTATTTCTTGACTCTCCTAAAACTATAATGACAAACTTCTAAAATAAAATTACCTTCCAATTTGCTCCATTAACAGTTTATTTTGAAATGATAACAACTTCTTATGTTATAAGTTCCACAATCTAGGGCAATTATCTCTTCGGATCATTTGTTTAAACTTCTAAGATAGCATACATAATTTACACGATATATTGTGCGTACAATATTTATCCTAAAATAACATTACAACCTCTGAAATTAGATTTTTTTTTTCCCTTCTAAGTACATTTTATATGACTCGCTTTAAAAACAATTCTAAGATCATATTGTTAGTTAAAGTAATTATCTCTACTACAAAATAAGGAAACAGCTATTCCCATCACTTAATCCCCTATTTAATGCTGTATTTAATACTTGTATTACACATCTTACTTACACCTGCATTTTTAATTAAATTACCATAATAACCATCACATTGAAATGAAACATAAGAATTTTCCACATAAAGTAGATCAATAAAATGTTTTATTTCAATAACACCAAAAAACACAACTCAAATACATAAAGATAAGCACATATAATTCGACAGATATGCGATCACTCCCAAACCCTAACCATAACACCTACAATTTGAGATTAGGCGATCTCTCCCAACCCCAACCCTAAGACGAAAGATCTCATCTTAACCTAACCCTAAGCATAATAAGATATTTAAACCGCGCAATAATAACTAATAAAAAATTAAATTGCACTTAGGCGTGAGTCTAACATTACTCATCTCTTAAAAATACACATTGTCCTCAAGGTGGAAAGAAAAAAAAATGTTGATGGATCAAGTAAATGATTCCCACATAATGTCATTATCTGATAATTCTTTCCAACTAATCAGAAATTCATAGTGACCCTCATTAGTTCGAAATACAATATTGTGCACATTCTTCAGCTGCATTCGAATATGTTGGTACCCTGACTTCAAGTCAATCTTGGAGGATATTGCAGCCCCAAACAACTCCAGCAAATCATTGGTCACCAAAATGGGAAATGTGTCAGGTTTTATTTTTTTTATTAACTGCCCAATAATCTACTGAAACACCAACTCTCATCCCTCACTAGCAAGACTGGTTAGAGAAGTGGCTCAAACTATGTTGTATGATCCCGGCCTCCAACATCTCTAGGATCAATCTCTCGATCTCTTCCTTTTGTATCTGTGGTAGTGATATGGGTGCACACTAATGGAAGAAAACTGCAAACTCCAGATTCTTACATGCTTGAGTTCGATCCCAATTTCATTGCTTGATCCCGTCTGCTTCCGTTCATTCCAACCTTCTAGATGTCGCGCTATCTTTCCAAGTGTTGTCGCTCCAATTTGCTCCTCATTCATGCAATCGATCTTGCAGATCTAAATCTACCTAAAGCAACGAAGTTGCCATGATGTTACACGAATCCTTTTGGTTGTTGTCGCTCACATTCGCTCCCAACGCCATCACTCGATCTCACGACAGGCGATGGCGGGTTCGTGTGAAACTCCACAATCTCCTTGTCATCATTTCTTCCAAAACCGTAAATCTCCCCTCCATGGACAAGAACCACTCCTCCATGGACGAGAAACACTCCATTTTAGATCTGATTTGGCTTACATCTTCCTCCAATTTCTTCTCCAAATCATCTACTTTCTAGGTCGTCATTACTCCACCATGGTTTCGGAGCTCTTTTATGTCGCAATCTCAAATCGTGATTATATCACAAGGTTCGGTCGTGGGAGGTATTGTGCATCGTGATCTCGTTGTTGGCTTACCAGCTAACTCAAATGGTGATTGTTTTGCGCAATTCGGTCACCAACGCGACGTATTGTAGGTAGTGATCCCGACATTGCTTCCGAGCTATCTAGTAGAAACTAATGAATTACTAGTCGTTGCTTCCCATCCGTTCCAATAAGCCTCAATTTGTTAATGTAATTTGGAGGCTCGCTTTAAAAGCAACTTTGTGCTCATCTTATTACTTCAAATGCCCAGAGTCACTAAATAATCTCTACTACAAAATTAGAAATTAACTAATGTCGTCACTCATCAATCTCCTATTCCATACCAGCATTTAATACAAGTATGACACACGTTACTTTCACCGAAATATTTAAATAAATTACCCTAATAACCCTCACCTCTCAAGTAAATATAATAGCATAAGCACTAATTACACTTGTAAGAACCTCAATAGTTAAATCAAAGTTCCTTCAAAGAGTGTTTTTTCAAATTTCATTCAATATTTTATCTAATAATTTAACAAAATCCATCAATCCTATCAAAATTGATCTGGACTTAGAAATGCAACTTGAAGTCACAACTTCAAGTGGTTTTTAAGCAAATTTGTTTTTTTTTAATTTATTTAACAACCCTCCTCAATGGTATGAAACAAATAAAGAAGCCAATCTACACAAATGAACTTGCAACTTCATCAAAAACTTGAAATATAAATTTAAACTGGAAATACTATTGTTAACCTACCCTGTATAAATTACAATCTTGATTTATTATGCTCTCCCCTTTTATTTTATTCTTATTTGGAAATTCTATTCATGTTATTTACTTTTAACACAAAACGACGAATCACAATTTTTTCATTTGTGAGCATAAATGTGACAGAGTGCACTATTACATGGTTGCCACCTTCGAGGATTCAAGACCATGAAAAACGCACTTGAAACTAGCTCATCCATGAAAGCATAGTACTGACTTTATTGCATTCTAAATACACTGAACAGCATAGTAACAACAAGACATTATAATAAATAAAATTTAGTTCTTTCAAAGAGATATAATAATTGTTCTTCTTTCATGTCAAGTGATCAACTAATTCTCCAGCCTTCTTAAATAATCCAAACTGTACTTCTCTAGAATTATCAAAGTACGCAAACTCTATGTAGCAGATAATATCAGTTTTGCTTGAAACTCAACTAATTTTCACCATAATTGGGAAAAAGATGTGCTAAGGCACTTCTAGTAGGCAGTCCTTGTTTATTTCTAACAGTAGTTTTGGATTTCATTAGATTCTATGGCATCAAAATGATGAAATGCATTATAGATAAATAAAGGGATAATAAGAAGTTCTTTCAAATAAATGTACAGATGCATGTAGCCTCCAACACTTCTTCAATGAGAGAGACTGTTCATCATCTTTTTTCTGTAGGACATTGGATAGAGCAAATAAACAGCTCAATATTTGCAATCTTCCTGAATGTCCACTAAGATACCATGATTTGACTCAATATTTACTTCCACCCAAAGAATCCCTTGATCTGTACTCAGAAGCGACACAATTCATACCTTATGCAAAGGATAGCATAAAGGTAACCAGTAAGTAAGAGTGAAATAGCATTCATTTTATCATATTTTTATATTGATATTTGGCACATAATATGGCTGCCACTTTGCTGGCTTGTTCTGAATTTGAATTAGTACATGATTAAAAGCTACTAGAATATTAGAATATTAAAATATTAATATGCAGATTTTTGTATTAATTGCTTTGATTTACTTGAATTATTTTCATTTTTTCTTTTTTTTTTATTTTATTTGTTTCCTTACTAATAGATTTTATAATGGGTATTTATACCCCTCTTTACGTCAATAAGATTACCCTGATTCTATTCTAACATGGAATCAGAGTCATGGTCCTACCCTAGTTGATGCCATGCCTCTCCTTGCAGCCGGCCGACCAATCCAAGTCTCTTCTCCTTGTCGAAACCCCTACTGATTCCGTCAACCCTTTTCTTCAGCTGGCTAAGACTGCTTCAGGTCGTCTGCTTCAGAATCCACCAAATTACCTCCCAGCCAACTCGTCTGCTTCTTCCAGCAATCTGCACGTCTGCTTCTTCCCATGGTTGAGCTGCCCAGAGCAGGCCGCCCGAATCATGTTGCCTTGATTCCCCAGCCGCTGGATTATCTCCCAACCAACAGACGACCATTCAGAACCACTGTTTTGATCTCCAAGGGTACCTTCCAGTAACCAGAAACAAATGTCAAACTAACTGGTCTCCCTCCAGTTTTTGTAGGAGCCCCTCCTGGAACCTTCTTTTAGTCGGCCAGGTCCAACGAGAAGTCGTCCAGAGGCCATCTCTCTAGAAGTCAGAACTTGCAGGCTCCTCTAGCACTGAGCCGTCATCGAAGATGTTCTTGATTTCATCGAAGGATCAAGTCCAACCTACATTCCTCTGCAGATCGAAGGACAGGAAAACAACATGAACTTTTTAATTACAATCCATAAACTAAACCACAAAAATTTCTCCAATGGTCCCAATCTATGTCTTTGTTCATCAAAGGGCATGTAAAATTTGGTCACACCACTTGTGTGATTCGTGAAGTTTCAAAGTCTAGCCTAGCATATGGAGTTTGGGAAGTGGAGAATTTCATGGTCATATCGTTGCTGATCAACTCCAAGCAGACTTCAATTGGCTGATCATACATGTTCCTTCCTTCTGCCAGTGTCATCTGGACAGCAATCTGTGATACCCACTCAGATATAGGGAACTCCAGCCAACTCTATGAGGTATCTAAGAAAAACAGTGAGGCAAAACAAGGATCAAGGACTGTGACCCAGAATTATAATAATCTAGTTACATTATGGATGGAATGCAACTTCTATTATGACTACACTTGAGAATCTCAACCTATCTCTCTTCCAAATAATTATAGAAAATGATCACATGTTCCAATTTTTGACAGGCCTCAACAAAGATATTGACGAAGTCCACGGCTGTATCTTTGGTTGAGATCCTCTTCCTTCTGCTCGTACTACTTTTACCGAGATTCGTCACGAAGAGAGCCAGAGACTTGTAATGCTTGGTGCATCCACTCAGTCTGCCAATGTATCCGCCTTTGTCTCTAATATTGCTCAACCCTGGGTTGGTTACCCACTTGTGATTATTGTCATAAACCCAACCATACTCGTAATAAATGTTGGAAGCTCCATGGGAAACCTGCATCCAAACCTTCAGCCAAATCTTTAACTGCAAAGAGTCTCGCTATAACTTCTGAATCCAACACTGTACAACCGACCGCTACCCAGAAAAAATCTAGAATCCTCCAATTCTCTTAAAAGTCAAATGGAGTACTTAATCAAGTTGCTCGGATCCAGTTTGCTCTCGGCCTGTCGACCTCCCACATTCGTTAAGGTACCAATTCTATAACACTCACTTCTTTTGCCTCTTTCAGTCCATGGATCATTGATTCAGGTGGCACTGATCACATGATTGGAAGCTGTCAAGCATTCCCGACATACTATCCTAGCTCATGGAAATATACTTTTAAAATTACTGACAGGTCCCAAAGTTTCATTGCTAGTAAAGGGTATGTTGTTTTAACATGTCTAACTCTGAAATTTGTGTTACATGTAACTCTGTTGAAATGTAACATTTTATCAGTCAATTCACTGACATATGACATTGATTGCATTGTTCATTTTTCTCCTGATATTTGTCTTTCCGGATCATCGTTCAAGGAGGATGATTAGAACTGTTAAGTGGGTTAGCGAGCTCTACTTCCTCCAAGAGAAAAGCAAGGAGAATGAGAACACTCCACCCAATATTTGCAATTTATCTCAGTCAACTACATGTCCTATTATGTTGTTATACTGTCATTTAAGTCATCCTTGTTTCCAATACCTAAAACAATTGTATCCGTTGATGTTTACTAATAAAAATCTTTCTAATTTCAAATGTAAAATAAAACAGTTTGCTAAACATCACCATGCTCCTTAGCCACAACACAATTACACACATTCTGCTTTTTTCTCTCTTATTCACAGTAACTTATGGGGATCCTCTGACGCACCTAGTTACATCAATAAATTGTGGTTCCTAAGTTTGATTGATGATACACTCCGACGACATGGGTTTATATTTTAAAAAATAAATCTAAAACTGCTATCACTTTCAAAAACTTTCACACATTTATTTCGATTCAATTCAAAGCTCATATTCAAGTCCTTCGAACTAACAATGATTGTGAATTTTGAACTCTATATTAGAAGAATTTTTTATAAGGGCATCCTCCATCATAGCTCTTATACCGACACTCAACAATAAAATGGGGTAACCGAGAGGAAAAACCGACATCTCCTTGACGTTACTCGCTCCATTATGTTTTGCTCTAATGTCCCAAAATATTTCTGAAATTATGTAATTCTTACGGTCACTTATCTAATCAATAGAGTTCCCTAAAAAGTTCACAACTTTCATACCTCTTTAGCCATATTGTAATTGTGCTTTCCTACAATCAGATCTTTTTCAATTTAGATCCCAAAATTTTTGGATGCACAGCTTTTGCTCATAACACAGCCCCAACTCGGAGTAAACTTGATCCCAAGTCCATAAGATGTGTTTTCCTATGATGTTCTACCACTTAACAGGGGTATCGGTATCTTGACCCTACCATAAATGAAATCTATGTGAGTGTTAATGTCTCCTTTTTTGAAAAAATTCCCTACTTTCCAACCTCATCCTCCAATGATGGGAGCAAGAGTTCTTGGACACTGTTCCTTAAGCTACTATTGTGGATGCACCCCAAGGAGCCCTCTGCCCCTTCGGTTCCACCAGCACATCTTCCCACTCTTCGTGTCTACACACGACGCACTCATTCTGATGCACCTACTCTGGAGCTTACTAGCCCCTTGTTGGACACTAAATTCCCTCCGAACGACATCCCCAACACTGCTCCAAATGAAAAAATCAGTTCCTCTAGTAAGATATGCGATTAAACATTTTCTATTATGTGGCAAACTTTTTTTTTTTTTGTAGATTATCGCCAACCTACAAAGCATTTGTTGCAGCCCTGACCAAGCATCAGCTTCCATCTACTATTGAGGCTGCCTTAGCAGACCGAGCTTGGAAAGCTACCGTCATGGAGAAGAAGAATGCTCTCAAGCGAAACCATACTTTGGACATTGTTGATATTCCTCGAGACAAGAAAGTAATTAGATGTCGATGGATTTTTAGCATCAAAGTTAAATCTGATGGATCTTTTGAACGCAACAAGGTACAGTTGGTTGTCAAAGAGTATTCACAGACCTACGGGGTTGATTTAAGAAGATAGTTGTTCTAGTTGCAAAAATAAATATCATTTGGGTCCTCTTATCCCTTGCAAAGAACATGGATTGACCCTTATTCTAGCTTAATGTCAAGAATGTGTTTTTGAATGGCGATCTTACACTGGAGGTATACATTACTCTCCCTCTAGGCTTTGACTCCACTGCCTCCCAAGGGTAGATAGACTGTGAAAATCCCTTTATGGATTAAAGCAATCATCACGGGCATGTTTCGGGAAATTCACAAAGGTGGTGGTAGGTCATGGATTCACTCAAGCTCAATCAGACCGCACTCACTTCTTCTGGCATACCACCAACATCCAAGTAGCTATCCTTATTGTCTATGTTGATGATATTGTTTTCGCAGTTAATGAACTACCAGCATTAAGACCAGCATTAAGTCTCTAAAAAGCATCATTATTGCTTCCTTTGAAATGAACGACTTGGGATCTCTCTGGTACATCTTAGGTAGGGAAGTTGCTCGGTCATCTCAGAGGTTTTTGTCTGTCTCAACAGAAATATGTGATTGAACTTTTGCAGAGAACAATCTTCTCTTGTGCAAACTAGTGTTTATTCCAATGAATCCCAGTGAAAAACTTCTTGATGTTCCCAATGCAATTCTTACAAACAAGTCTCACAACTAGCGCTTTGTGGGGAAACTCATCCACCCTGCCCAAACACACCTCGACATATACCACGCAGTTGGGATAGTCAGTCAATTCATGCATGATCTCTATGAACACCACCACCACCAAGTTTTCCACTGAATTCTCGACTATTTAAAAGCCAACCCGGGCTCAGGTTTGTTTTTTTCCCGCTACACTCTCTTTCTATTACGGTTACACTGACACAGATTGGGTTGGGTCCGTCCATGATTGGCGATCTACCTCGGGGTACTGCTCATTTGTGTGAGAAAGTTTGATCATGTGGAAAAGCAAGTGGTTTGTAGTTGCTTGAAGTAGTGCAGAACCATATTTTTGCTCAATATCCCTGGGAATTTGTGAAACTCTCTGGTTACACATCATGTTCCACGAACTATGTATGACAGTCTCCACTCCCCTACAGTTGTTCTGTGATAACAAGGCAGTCATTAGCATTGCTCAAATCACAAATTTATCAAGACTCGAGCTTCTCCTTAATGAAGTGTCGGTCAATATCAGCATGCTTGGTGCGATCATGCTGGCATATATTCTCACAAAGAACATTTCTCGGTCACAGTTCGATGATTTCAAATCCAAGTTGAACATGACTGTCATCTATGCTTCAAGTTGAGAGGAGTATGATAATATTAAAATATTATAAGCAAAATTTTGTATAAATAGCTTTGATTTACTTTTATTTACATTCTTTTTTCCTTTTATTCTGTTTTTATTTGTTTCCTTACTAGTAGATCTTGTGATGGGTATTCATGCCCCTCTTAGCATGAATAAAATTACCCTGGTTCTATTCTAACAAAAGCTAACAAACATATTATGCATGTTATTGCTTAACTCCAGACACATTTCAAAGCTAACTACCAAGCGATGTATGTCATTATTTTTAAATCTGAATATAAAATATGATTCACTTTGAATATAGTATTGCTCAACTCCAGACACATTTCAAAGCTAACTACCAAGTCATCCATGTAATTATTTTTAAATCTGAATATAAAATATAATTCGATTTGAATATAGTGTTTTAAATAAAAATATCTAATCATCATATCTTGTACATCGTTATGTTTTAATTTGAATTCAAACTGAATACTAAAACTATGATTAATCTATTTAATCATGTATGTCAACAATTTTATCTGACAGCAAATTACATATATGCATATGATATTAACATTAAATTTTAATGAAAAGTTTAATAATAGTTTAATTTAGTTTTATATTCAACTTTTAATCACTTCAGCACCAGTCAGGGCATCGCAATACAACAAACTATCTGGTTTCAATTGCTAGTGTATTGACTCGTATAAGGCTAAATAACTCATCAATGGATTGATTTTGATCCTGTGAGAGCACAAGTGTTTCCATCATTTAATGTCGTCACTACTTTTGTCCAAGAATATGGCATTCGTTCTAAACTACCTGTATTGTTTGCATTGGTTTTTGCATAATGAAAACATTAAAATAGGCTTTAATGC
Organism: Phalaenopsis hybrid cultivar; assembly: GCA_002079205.1. Classification (NCBI taxonomy): domain Eukaryota; kingdom Viridiplantae; phylum Streptophyta; class Magnoliopsida; order Asparagales; family Orchidaceae; genus Phalaenopsis; species Phalaenopsis hybrid cultivar. The sequence goes on from JXCR01148415.1 coordinate 134,092, forward strand.
GGCCTAAGGACTTTAAACTCAAAGCTGAACTAGCATTGCCATTAAAAATTAAGGGGGTCATTTGGTATCACTTTTTATTATTTTGTTATTATTTGTATACTATTACTTGAAATAAAATATGTTTAGTATGTTATAACATGTTTAGTTATTTTTAAAAGCACCCAAAATAACTTTCATATGTTTTGAGGGTTTTTAAAAACAAACTAATTTATTTTTAAAATAAAAAAACATAAAAAATGCACTTAAAAAATGCATTTTTAAACAAAAACAAAAATAAAAAAGTCAAAGTGATCCCAAACAAGCCCTAAACAAATAAAACTTCAATATAAAAAAGAAACACCTACAACAATTTCTTGCTTGGACTGACCACAACGACTATTTCAGACAAACAACCACGATATGGTTACTATAACTTTGAAGTACATACATTAATGTTCAGATTTTCAGAATGGCATGATAAAGATAGAAGAATATTCATCTAATTAAATGAGGATGAAACTACATAATTAACATAAAAAAAGAGTTGAACTTTAGTTTTTTTCATGGACAGTTTATCTGAAAGCTATATGGCACACATCAATACCAATAATTGCCAGGTTCTTAAATAAATTCATACATTCCCAGGATAATCGTTAATGAATGAATACAATGTTGGTTATGAGTAAAAGCACCATCAAATGGAACATCAGCGATGATATTAACAAGAAGTCAATGTTCAAAAGTACAACAACAAAATTTACACGTCTAAAATAATGATCAATAAACATAGGAAAAGAAAGAAATTTATTTAGATTTAAGAAAAATTCACTAATCACGAGTCTCATGTTCAAGATAGATTGATTGTAGATGGGATGGGTATTTCTATAAAACTTTGCCCAAGCCAATCAAAGCTATAATCAAAGTGGTTTTGAAAGTGACAACTAAATCTATTAGTTATGCATCAAGTTTTTTGCAACAGCACTTTGCTCAATATTGACTTTAAATGAGCTCAAACATTTGTGACCAAAACTGGAATCATCATAAGAAATCCAATTTAATTCAATGATAAGGAACGTCAATAACATTTGAAGAGTACAAAATAACACAAAAAGGGCATTAAAATCATTCAAAAATTTACTACTTCACAGACATGAGCTCTTCTAATCATTTACAATATCCTATATAGTATTTTGAATTTTGAAACACAATCTAATGGTGTTCATGAGAAGTTTAAAATCACGGAATTAGATCGATAAGGATGCACATCAAAGAGTTAATGATAGAAATCAATATTGAAAATATCAAATAAAATCATTCCCGATCAGCCCAATCCCAACTATTTTGTAGCTAGATTTCAGTTGTAAACCTAAAAGAACAATGTGAAGGAAACTATAGTTTTCCAAAAATCTCTCAGAACATATTTTAACAATGTCTACGTTAATTTTAACCTAACCCTATGCTTCATAATCAGTTAATCACTTCACATTCTTTCAAACTTAACAAATTTTCAGTCTCTCTACTTCTAGCTTTTCACAAGCACAAACAATCACATTTGATTTCCACAACCTGATCAACAGCATTCGTTATCCCATCATGTTCACTTTACCCCTTAGTACTAACCCATCCCATCACAAATAAAGAAGTTGCATGAATCAAAATCATTTTTAACATGGAACGACAAGAACACTACATAGAGAGCAAGAAGATGCAAGATCTAAACGAGTTTAGTTAATAAGTAATCATAAAAACAACCAGCGCTTGAAGGATACCGTAGTCGTTCATGAATCTTTTATGCCGATCCAAAGCATTAAGACCTCGAATATGAGATTGGTATTGCCTGCGACCAGAATTCAGGGTTTGCGTTAGTTCGAATTAGGGAATAGAATCGAATGCGAAATAAGAGCGCAGAAAAGCTAGAACTTACATTTTTCTTTCCTCCCTATCGAATACAGCCGACTTCAGCGAACCAAAGGATGCCATTTCTATCTTCCTCGCCGTCCTCTGAAACCCTTCAGTGAAACTAAGCGCCTTCTTCTTCGGATTTCTCCGCGGGTAATCGTAAGCAATAAGGGTTTCGGCTTAAACCTACGATCCTTCTCTGTTCGCATATAGGTTATGAGAGCTAAAATTGAATGATGAAAATGTATTTTCACACTCAAACATCACCCCAAAAAAAATCCAATTAAACATAGATCTTTATGAGAATATTTAAATAGAATTAAAAAGATATAGACCATTGGTTAAAGAATAAGTTTTAAACTCTACTAATTACTCTTTTTTTTTCAAAGAGAGAGTTTTAATTTTTTGTTTACGGAAGACCCAACTGCACCAATTATCTGACTGGATGAAGTCGTTTGAGTCAAGATCGAAATGGACCAAGCCACAAAAATGAAGAAGAAAACCAAATGATCTGAGCTCGAACCACTCATGCTGAAATGAGATAAATAGGCATTTGAGATAAACACTACAAAGAAACTGACCCAATAAAATAGCCTACCTTCAGGTAGATTCGATCTAAGGAAAGATAAAGTTTCACAATATCACCTACTATCTCACAAAGCCCCCCAATGCTCCTCATTAGGAATCAAGAATTAACGATGCAGCAAAGTGTCTTATAGTCATTCATTGGTCTCTCTTCGTTAATAAGTGAGTTGTCTATCGAGTTATGATGGTTCACTCTCTGATTAATAGTCCAATATCGCCATGTTGCACGAGTTCCTCATCGAGGATTAAGGGTCTATAACCATACTAGATCAATCAATCAATCTGTTGGGTAATGTGGAAACCTGGTCCACCGTAATTTAATTAACTTCCTAATTAAGAATCTCACATACCGATCACCTACCACACCCATATATCGCTCACTTACCTTTCACCTACAGCTCTTTTAGTTTCTATAAATAGCCTATTATGTCTTGTCATAAGTCAAGCCAACAAGTCAAGCAAGACCAAGTCAAGTCTTCTAAGAGAGTAAGAGAGGAAGAGAGAGAGAGGAAGGGAGAGAAGAAAATAGAGATTTTCTTGTAGGCGCTCAACCGTGTAATTTCTCGAAGCAGTAAAATCCTCTGCAGCTCCGTGGACGTAGGCAAATTTGTCGAACCACGTAAATCTATGTGTCGCTCTAGTGTTTTTCTGCTTGCAAGTTTTCTTGTTCCATTTTTTGTTTTATTGTCATTGTTTTTCACAATAACTGATATTAGAGCTTTGGTTTAGATCTAAGGAAGAACGATGGGCGGAAACGAAGCGATGAAATTGGAGATCGAGAAGTTTAATGACACATATTTTGTTTATTGAATGGTGCAGATAGAGGACTACCTCTATAGGAAGAAACTTCATTATCTGTTACTGGAAAAGTGATTAGAAAAGATGGTCGGCGATAAGATTTTGATTTCGGCTGCCTACAACTTCCAACAGACAACTCCTCCAACCAAAAATATAGTGTCGATAGTCATTTGTGTGGGATGTCTACTTGAATGATAAGGGAGTGTGTTCAATCTCCCATAGTCCAAAACATTCGTTCGGAGGACATCCTGGTATGTGTCTTGAGCACAAAATCAAGATCAGTGTCGATTTAGCCTTGTCCGGGAAAGCTCACTATTGGGTGATGATAATTCTGATACACAATGTTCTTAATGCCCATTTTAGTGTTTAAAGACCATATTTTGTCTATTTGGAGCCTCCCATGGTTCGAACAAGCAATAAAATCTTTTACCTGACATTCCAAGTGTAAGGACTTAGCATGATCTCACTCAGAATAGGTGTGGCCAGCCCTTACCCTTGGCGTGATTGCACCTTACTTAGACGTGGGTCGTGACACATGTAGCATGGCGTGACTACGCACGAAACAACCACACCAAATCCTCATAGGCCCGCGAGGCCTTTTAACTAGTGTGACCACGCCCGAGGATGGCGTAGCCATGCCAGTAAACAAAGACTTCAACATAATTAAGCTGACTCACTGGTGTGACTGTTCCAGTTTATTGTGTTTGCACGTTTTGTCCAGTCAATCCCCAAAAATTCACCATTAACGAGCTTTAAACCATTAAAAAATAGTTTTTTTTCCCGTTTCTTTTGTCAGTTATGGAAGAGAACCAAAAGACAAAGCTTGGTTTCCATTTTTTGATGAAAATCATATATAATAGCAGCTAGGCGGCCTCGATCCAGTGGGTATCGTAGAAGAAGATGAGCTAAGCTGGTTGGCGTCTTGCGAAGGCGGGGCATCAACATTCATTCAGGGTGGAGCTTAGGGAGGGCATTTGGAGAGAGTTGTGAGAGCATTTTTGGAGATTCTGTTGCAATTCTTCTAGCTTTTTTGTCCTCTTCTTCGTCTTCTTCTTACTCAATGTTTCTAGGATCTTCATTTGATCAGATTCAATAAGGGGAGGTGAATCCATTAGGTGGAGAGCCTGTGTAGAAGTTTGGAGGAGCTGCGAGAAAGAATTTTGGAGGATTGGTGAAGGATTCTTTCTTCTTCATCATTATCTTCAATATCTTCTTCATTTTTCTTCTCTCTTTTTCCTCCCAAACATTTTGTTTGTCGTTGTTCTTGTTTTCTGGTGGAAAATGAAAGATTGTGTGGAGATTGCTTGGAGCTTCTCTAGACTTTCTTCAAGGAGGAAAGCTTCTTCTACCTCTAGAGAAGTAACGAAGCTATCGTCGCCGGTGCGAGGTTGGAGCTTAGAGCAAGCTGATAAAACACTTATCCAACAGTTGCATAGATGAGATAAACCTTGATTGTAATTTTTTGTTCATAACAATCCTTTAGGTTCTGTGTTAGAGAATTCAGGCTAGGATTTTTTGTTAAAGGAGGTTGATAGGTTAGGGAGACATAACAATCCTATGAATCCGAGAGATTTTTTTCATCAATCCTTAGCACATTGATCTAATTACCCCGGGAGCACGATTATATCGTGATCGTTAGGCGGCTTCACCCCTTGATGAATGGATTGAAGCCACCTCGATCTAAAGAACGAAAAATTCATTTTATTCTCGTTTCCAAGGTCGTGAAGGCCATGTACATGAAAGAGAACCTTCATTTTCATGGAAAAGCCCCTTCATGTTTTGTCGAATGATTAGAGGTAGGCCCACCATTACGTTGTGTAACGAACGATAGCTACAACTTCATCGCACCCAAGGGCCTGTGTGAGAACATTAAGAGTTTTTTTACGCAATCAAGATATGATTGTGTATGTTTGTCTCGTGCATGCAAACTTTTCTTTAAAAATTGTATTTTAAAATGATTAAATTTGCATGTTTTTTTTACTTGACTGCCCGCTTCAGGTCGGCTTGATTGACTGTCAGGTATCATTCGTTTCGATCGATTTTCCCTCATCAAACGCCTTGATCAGTTAAACAATGTTGGTCAGCTTGACTGCAAGCTTTAGGTCAGCTTGACCAGCCGCCTGACATTGTTTGGTTCGATCGGTTATACCTCGCCATATGCCTTGATCTATCGACAAATATTGCTCCGCTCGGCCACCCGCTTTAGGCCAGCTTGGCCGGCTTGACTGACCACCGAGTCTCATTTTATTCTACTGGTCATCCCACGCTGGATGACTTGATCGGTCGCTCGATACCAATCAACCTGGCCACATATCTTTGTGTGGCCCATTGTGATTGCTTTGTATGTTGCGTTTAACATGTTCATGCATGCATAACACACCCTTTTTTTAGCATGTGATTGTCACATTTTGTGTAATTACATTGAGTGTGCAAGTGAAATGTCCTAAATTTTGGACTTGTGTGTGGTTTAATATGCTACATATGTTCGCTTGAGCGATTGTAGCATGCTAAACCACCTTAGGAGCACATGTGAATGTTCACACCTGTTGGAGCATTCATATTATGCTAAATTGTTTATGATGTTACATATGTTCGCTTGAGCGACCGTAGCATACTAAACCACATTCGGAGTACAATATGAAAGTACACACATATTAGAACATTCATAATGTGCTCAATTGTTTAGTATGCTACATATGTTAGCATGAGTGATCAACCGTAGTATGCTAAATTACCTTTGGAATATAAGGTGAATGTTCACACCTGTTGGTACATTCATATTGTACCCAATTGTTTAATATGCTACATATGTTTGCTTAAGTGACTGTAACATGCAAAACCCCCTTTTTTGGAGTAAGATGTGAGTTCTCACAATTATTGGAACATTCATATCGTGATCAATCACTTAGTATGCAATGCATGCTCACTTGAGCAACTGTAGGATGTTATCTCATATTTGCTTTTTGCAATTGCAATACCTAGTCCATTTAGATGACAAGTTGAATCATTAGAAGAGTGACTCGTTTGTTGGTCGTCATACCCAATCAAGCTTTTCTCACTAGGATAGCTCGGCAAGCAATGCAAGTTTTTATCTTATGAGCGACATGTGTATGATTGTGTTAATGTTCAAATGACTCTAAAGTATGTCCCTTGCATTTTACATACCCACATTTAATAGTTACACTTTAAAGTGTAAAAATGAATATTTTCAATTATTTATTATTTGCCCTATTTTTTAAAATTATATAAGCTAGGTCATATGTGAGATTTATTAGTTAAAATATCATTCCATACAAATGTATTTAGATCTCTTAGATCTTTAGGACAATGCCGTTGTCGACAACCTCATCAAAGTCATACACCTAGACTTTACCCTACACCATGCACACACACTTAGATGTTGTGACCAAGCCTTCATGCAGTAGATGCTATGCTAAGGTAGGAATAGAGAGCTTAGGTAGTTTTTTTTTTTTTTTTAATGTCTGACTATTATTTCTTGTTGTTTTGTGCCCCAGCCAAACATTTTTATGTGATGTTGTTGGCATCAAATTTTGATGACATGAGTGTAGGGTGTCCATTTGAATGACTCGAGATGACTTGGTGTCTATTTATACCATCCTAAAGCTCCATTTGGACCTCTTTGTACGTGTCATCAACACAAAATAGGGATCAATACCATATTTTTCCTTGCCCGGGTGAATTCACCGCAAAATGGCGCTAGTCCTGGCTTTGGATGTCTGTTACGTTTTTTTTAATGTTGAGAGAACTAACTTCACAGCGATCCGGAGTCTTCTGAGGCTAAGGGAAGTCGCAAAGACACCCCAAGCACAGTTTTGAAAATTTTGGGTTCAGACTAATTTTACCCCCGTAGGGGTTCGGGTCATCCGTTGGCACCAAAAGCCCAATTTGAAATCTCTAAAATATTTATTTTTGAGTTATAAGGTCATATTCTTGCAATATGCAACTTTTTTTGGGTTCTAAAATGACGATGACCTTCCTATGTTCATTTAGGAAAAAATTAGGGTTTGGACAGGGAGACCGTTGGCGATGATTTCCTCAATGAATGATCAATAAAAATATTCTTTTTTTGTGGTTATGGGACTATATTTTACTCACATTTGATCCCCCATAACTTGCAGATAGCTAAGATCCTTTGTCGAATGCTCACGGAAAAAATCAGGGTTTTTTGGGCTAGACTAATTCTTGAACAGCAGTCCCGGGTGCCTTGGAGCTGACCCCGGTGCCTAGGTGCCAGTATGGGAGCCTAGGCACCTGGAACTACCCTCACGAGGCCCAAAATCAATAACTGGAAATTAGGTAGCAGTCGTCTGGAGGCTTGGCACCAAGCCCAAAGCCTAAGGGCCAGGCTGCAACATGTGGCAAAAATTTTTGATTTTTCCCTCTCTCTTTCTTGGCTACTTCTCCATTGGCCATCATGAGTTTGGGAGGTCAAATGGAAGTGTTATAAGTGGTATCCACTTCCCAAGGAGCCTATGGGTGAATAGAACATCATATTTTATGGATTTGGTGGGAAAATTCCCTCCATTTCATTGGTCTCTTGGTGTAGTAAAGGACCAATCCGAATTTAGACAAGAGGAGAGCTCATTTAGCAAGGGAGGACTTCATATTCAATTGGGGAGTTCATCTAGATTTGAAGAGGGTAGCTTGAGAGCAAGAAAGCCTTCCTTTTTTCTGATTTCCCTCCTCATTTCCTCATCTATTTTTCTTCTCTTCTTCATCTCTAGTGAAAAGACCATCTTCTCCCTTTTCCTCTATCAATTTTCAACTTTTTTTTTTTTACTTAAAGGGCACTCTCTAAAATACTTCAATAATATCTCAAAAATTTAATATGGATAAGCTCATCTCCTTAAAGGAGCATTTCTCCATCAATGGATCACAAAAATATGATGGCATGTGGAGATCACAATGAGTGTAAGAGTACCCACATGATCCTAGAGTTTTAGAATATCATGGGGACACAATGATGACAATCATCATTGATGACACACTTCCTAGCTATCAATAATTGCACACATGGGCTACCATCCATCCCTAACATATCATACGATGAGAATGAGCCCAAGTTGAGGAAAGCCAAGCACAAGCCTTGTGAACCCAATGTTAAATTCATCTTGTGGACCCATTTTGACTCATTTATATATATGAAAAGAGGGAGAGAGCACGTACATCATATTATATAACAAGCCTAATGTGTAACTTATACAAATATATTTAGATTTTAGTAAGATAAAGTGCTTGTAAAACTGTGATTATAATAGAAATTAATATAATTATGGGGGCATTATCTTCTAGATTTAGATTAAAACACTCATGATATTTCAAACCAAAAGATATATGAAAAGCTAAAATACACACACACATGATGTATATGACAATGTACTGAAAAGTACAAATTAATACATATCGTTCTGCAGAGTAGGCTTACATATGGCATATTAGTAATATTTCTAAGAGGTAATTACATACAAGTCACATAATTCTTATGTATTTACACATCTAGCAACCAAACATTCATATTTACATGTGTACCTCTCAAATCTTTAATATCACATAAAAAAAATCACCCTTTTCATTTTTTTTAAATGAAATAAATCAACCATTTCATACATAAATTTATGATACTTATTACATGTAAATATCAAACTTAAGATTTTGGATATATAAATATACACAAGACTTGTACGGTATGTTTGTAAATTTCCCTATTTATTAAGAATATATTATAAAAATTTGCAAAATCGATGAGTTCTTATTTCTGAACCTGCATTGAATAGTGAACGTGCCTCTCTCTCTCTCTCTCTCTCTCACTAACTCTCTCTCTCTCTCTCTAGGCGAAATTTTTGTAAAGACATTTANTGTTCATGCAATCATTTCTGTAAAATTTGTATTTTAAAATGATTAAATTTGTAATAAATGGTTTAGTTGGTGAAGACATGTTTTGTTGTTCAAGATAGTTGTGTTGCCCACAATGTTAGCTCCAAGTTCCTCGTCATAGCACTTTCGAGTTTGAAACTACCACACCAAATCCTCATAGGCTCGCAACGTCTTTTAACTGGCGTGGCCATGCCCAAGGATGGTGTAGTCATGCCGACAAACAAAGATTTCAACATAATTAAGCTGGCTCACTAGTGTGACCGCGCCATTTTATTTTGTTTGCACGTTTTGTTCAGTCGGCCCCCAAAAATCCGCCATTAACGAGCTTTAAACCATAAAAAAGAGTTTTTTTCCTATTTCTTTTATCAGTTATGAAAGAGAACCAAAAGACAAAGCTTGGTTTTCATTTTTGGATGAAAATCATATGGAATAACAGCTAGGAGGCCTCAATCCAGTGGGTATCGTAGAAGAAGATGAGCTAACCAGGCTTGCGTCTTGCAAAGGCGGGGCATCGACATTCATTCAGGGTGGAGCTTAGGGAGAGCATTTGGAGAGAGTTGTGAGAGCGTTTTGGGAGATTCTAAAGCAATTCTTCCAGCTTTTTTGTCCTTTTCTTTGTCTTCTTCTTACTCAATGTTTCTTGGATCTTCATTTGATCAAATTCAGTCAGGGGAGGCGAATTCATTCAGTGGAGAGCCTGTAGAGAAGCTTGGAGGAGCTGCAAGAAAGAATTTTGGAGGTTTGGTGAAGGATTTTTCCTTCTTCATCATCATCTTCTATATCTTCTTCATTTTTCTTCTCTCTTTTTCCTCCCGAACATTTTGTTTTCCACTGTTCTTATTTTCTGGTGGAAAACGAAGGATTGTGTGGAGATTGCTTGGAGCTTCCCTAAACTTTCTTCAAGGAGGAAAGCTTCTTCTACCTTTGGAGAAGCAATGAAGCTATCGTCGTCGGTGCGAGGTTGGAGCTTAGAGCAAGCTGATAGAACGCTTCTCCAACTATCGCGTAGATGAGATAAACTATGATTGTAATTTTTTTTCATAGCAAGCCTTTAGGTCATGTGTTAGAGAATTCAGGCTAGGATTTTGTGTTAAAGGAGGTTGATAGGTTAGGGAGACATTTTCATTGATTGCCCTATGAATCCGAGAGATTTTTCCATCAATCCTTAGCAGATTGATCTAATTGCCCCGGGAGCACAATTATCTTGTGATCGTTAGGCGGCTTCACCCCTTGATGAATGGGTTGAAGCCACCTCGATCTAGAGAACTAAAAATTCCTTTTATCCTCATTTCCAAGGTCGTGAAGGCCATGTACATGAAGGAGAACCTTCATTTTCATGGAAAAGCCCTTTCATGTTTTGTCAGATGATTAGAGGTAGGCCCTCAATTACGTTGCGTAACGAACTGTAGCTACAACTTCATCCCACCCAAGGGCCTATGTGAGAACATTAAGAGCTTTTTGATGCAATCGAGATGTAATTGGGTATGTTTGTCTCGTGCATGCAATCATTTGTTTAAAAATTGTATTTTAAAATGATTAAATTTGTATGCTTTTTTTACTCGACTGCCCGCTTCAGGTCTGCTTGATTGACCGCCAGGTATCGTTCGTTTCGAACGATTGTCCCTCATCAGACGCCTTGATCAGTTAACCAATATTGGTCAGCTTGACTGCTAGCTTTAGGTCTGCTTGACCAGCCACCCGACATTGTTCGGTTCGATTAGTTATCCCTCACCGGATGCCTTGATCTGTCGACAAATATTGCTCTGCTCAACCGCCCGCTTTAGGCCAACTTGGCTGGCTTGACTGACCACCGAGTCTCATTTGATTCGACTGGTCATCCCTCGCTAGATGACTTGATCGGTCGCCTGATACCAATCAACCTGGCCACATATCTTTGTGTGGCCCAGTGTGATTGCTTTGCATGTTGCATTTAACATGTTCATGCATGCATAACACACATTTTTTTTTTCATGTGATTGTCACATTTTGTGTAATTACATTGAGTGTGCAAGTCAAATGTCCTAATTTTTGGGCTTGTGTGTGGTTTAATATGCTACATATGTTTGCTTGAGCGATCATAGCATGCTAAACCACTTTAGGAGCACAATGTGAATGTTCACACCTATTGGAGCATTCATATTATGCTAAATTGTTTATGATGTTACATATGTTCGCTTGAGCGACCGTAGCGTACTAAACCACCTTCGAAGTACAATATGAAAGTTCACACCTATTAGAACATTCATATTGTGCTCAATTGTTTAGTGTGCTACATATGTTAGCATGAGCGATCAACCATAGTATGCTAAATTACCTTTGGAATACAAGGTAAATGTTCACACCTGTTGGTACATTCATATTGTACTCAGTTGTTTCAAATGCTACATATGTTTGCTTAAGCGACTCTAACATGCTAAACCCCCTTTTTTGGAGTACGATGTGAGTGCTCACAATTATTAGAACATTCATATCGTGATGAATCACTTAGTGTGCAATGCATATTCACTTGAGCAACTGTGGGATGCTATCTCATATTTGCTTCTTGCATGCGCAACACCTAGTACATTTAGATGACAAGTTGAATCATTAGAAGAGTGACTCGTTTGTTGGTCGTCATACCCAAAAAAACTTTGCACACAAGGATAGCTTGGAAATCAATGCAAGTTTTTATCTTATGAGTGACATGTTATGACTGTGTTAATGTTAAAATGACTCTAAAGTGTGTCACTTGCATTTTACAGACCCACATTTAATAATTAAACTTTAAAGTGTAAAAATGAATATTTTCAATTATGTATTATTCACCCTACTTTTAAAATTATATAAGATAGGTCATATGTGAGATTTCTTAGTTAAAATATCATTCAATACAAATGTATTTAGATCTCTTAGATCTTTAGGACAGGGCCGTTGTTGACAACCTCATCAAAGTCATACACCTAGATTTTACCCTACACCATGCACACACACTTAGATGTTGTGACCAAGACTTCTTGCAGTAGATGTTGTGCTAAGGTCGTAATAGAGAGCTTAGGTAGTTTTTTTTTTTAATGTCTGATTATTATTTCTTGTTGTTTTGTGCCCTAGCCAAGCATTTTTATGTGATGTTGTTGGCATCAAATTTTGATGACATGAGTGTAGGATATCCACTTGAATGACTCGAGATGACTTAGTGTCTATTTATACCATCCTAAAGCTCAAAAAACCCATCTGGACCTCTTTGTACGTGTCATCAACACAAAATAGGGATCAGTACCATTTTTTTCCCTGCCCGGGTGAATTCACCGCGAAATGGTGCTAGTCCTGGCTTTGGATGTCTGTTACGTTTTTTCTAATGTTGAGAGAACTAACTTCATCGTGATCCGGAGTCTTCTGAGGCTAAGGGAAGTCGCAAAGACACCCCAAGCACAGTTTTGGAAATTTTGGGTTTAGTTTAATTTTACCCCCGTAGCGGTTAGGGTCATCCATCGGTACCAAAAGCCCAATTTGAAACCTCTAAAATGTTCATTTTTGAGTTATAAGGTCATATTATTGCAATATGCAACTTTTTTGGGCTTCTAAATTGACGATGACCTTCCTATGTTCATTTAGGAAAATATTAGGGTTTGGACAGGGAGACCATTGGCGATGATTTCCTCAATGAATGACCAATAAAAATATTCATTTTTTTTTTTGTTATGGGACTATATTTTACTCAAATTGGATCCCCCATAACTTGCAGATAGCTAAGATCCTTCGTCGAATGCTCACGGAGAAAATCAGGGTTTTTGGGGCTAGACTGATTCTTGAACAACAGTCTCGGGTGCCTTGGAGCCGACCCCAGTGCCTAGGTGCCAGTATGGGAGCCTAGGCACCTGGAACTACCCCCACGAGGCCCAAAATCAATAACTGGAAAGTAGGTACCAGTCGTATGGAGGCTTGGCGCCAAGCCCGAAGCCTAAGGGCCAGGCTGCAACATGTGGCAAAAAAATTTGATTTTTTCCTCCCTCTTTCTTGGCTGCTTCTCCATTGGCCGTCATGAGTTTGGGAGGTCAAATGGAAGTGTTATAAGTGGTATCCACTTCCCAAGGAGCTTATGGGTTAATGACACATCATATTTTATGGATTTGGATGGAAAATTCCCTCCATTTCATTGGTCTCTTGGTGTAGTAAAGGACCAATCCGCATTTAGACAAGAGGAGAGCTCATTTAGCAAGGGAGAACTTCATATTCAATTAGGGAGTTCATCTAGATTTGAAGGGGGAAGCTTGAGAGCAAGAAAGCCTTCCTTCTTCCTGATTTCCCTCCTCATTTCCTCATCTATTCTTCTTCTCTTGTGAGAAGACCATCTCCCTTTTCCTCTACCAATTTTCAACTTTTTTTTTTTTTACTTAAAGGGCACTCTCTAAAATACTTCAATACTATCTCAAAAATTTAATATGGATAAGCTCATCTCCTTAACGGAGCATTTCTCCATAAATAGATCACAAAAATATGACGGCACGTGGAGATCACAATGAGTTTAAGAGTACCCACATGATCCTAGAGTTTTAGAATATCATGGGGACACAATGATGACAATCATCATTGATGACACACTTCCTAGCTATCAATAATTGCACACATGGGCTACCATCCATCCCTAACATATCATACGATGAGAATGAGCCCAAGTTGAGGAAAGCCAAGCACAAGCCTTGTGAACCCAATGTTAAATTCATCTTGTGGACCCATTTTGACTCAATTATATAACAAGCCTAACGTGTAACTGATACAAATATATTTAGATTTTAGTAAGATAAAGTGCTTGTAAGACTGTGATTATAATAGAAATTAATATAATTATGGGGGCATTATCTTCTAGATGTAGATTAAAACACTCATAATATTTCAAACCAAAAGATATATGAAAAACTAAAATACACACACACATGATGTATATAACAATGTCCTGAAAAGTACAAATTAATACATATCGTTCTGCAGAGTAGGCTTACATATGGCATATTAGTAATATTTCTAAGAGGTATTTACATGCAAGTCACATAATTCTTATGTATTTACACATCTAGCACCCAAACATTCATATTTACATGTGTACCCCTCAAATCTTTAATATCACATAAAAAAATATCACCATTATCATTTTTTTAAAATGATATAAATCAACTCTTTCATACATAAATTTATGACACTAAGCGCCCGTTTGGGGCAGCTTATTTGGTGCAGTGACGTTTTGAAAATGCACATGGCTTGTTTGGGCAAACAACGTTTTGACAGCTTCTGCGTTTTAAAAATGCAGAAAACAGCGTTTCACTCCACACCTATGGTAACTTATTGGTAATGGTCTAACTTTCCAAAAAAAATAAAAATTTGTAATAGTCACCGCACCTGGCTTATCAACGGATTATTTTTAATCAGCTTATCAACAGATTATTCAATAAGCTACAGCTATCCCAAACATACCTTAAATTATTACATGTAAATATCAAATTAAAGATTTTGGATATATAAATATACACAAGACTTCCACGGTATTTTTGTAAATTTCCCTATTTATTAAGAATATATTATAAAAATTTGCAAGATCGATGAGTTCTTATTTCTGAACCTGCATTGAATAGTGAACGTGCCACTCTCTCTCTCTCTCTCTCTAGGCGAAATTTTTGTAAAGACATTTATAACGTCAATTTTGTACCAATAGCTACGGCACGATACTCTGACTTAAGATTCATCAGGATGATTTTAAAATCATATATATATATATATATATNAGTTTAAGTCATACATTTTATAACTTTTTTCATATAATTTTTCCAATAATGATGCTCCTCCTTTGAAATTATGATCTTTCGTGTGAGAGTTGTGGAGGAGTTGATAGAAAACTTTCTTTTCAATTAAGAGACTCGAGTTCAAAACACCCCATGATGAGAGCCCGCATCATGTTCCTGAAATTTAAGGCCGCCGCATCACGGTGGGATCAAACCTTTGACTTGAGAGGACATACAGTAATCCCACCACCAACTGACCAAGACTTGCGGCACTAATCATTAACTACTAATTTTTACTTAGAGTTATCATTAAAGCTCAACTTAATTAAAAAAAAAAACACTGAAGTTTTAGGATGCATTTGGGGCAATGGTGTGGTGCTGCAACACATTTTTCAGGTATTTGGCAAAACAATATTTTGACTTATTTTTCAAAAAACAATGGTGGGGAAACTGCGCTTTGCAATTCGACTTGGCTAAGGATATGTTTGGGGTGGCTGAAGTTAAAAAAAAATGGTTACAAAACTGTGTTGGAAAAAAAACTTCTTCTTAGAAAGCCACGTTAGAAATTATGAGTAAATATTTTTTTTTCAAAAGATCAGAAAACAACTTTCTTATAACTACCACGCTTTAATACATCAAGTTGAAAAAAAAAATGATTCTTACTACAAAAATTTATTGAAATCAATAAAAAGGATGTTCTTCAAACAGAACTGTGATGACAATCTCAAACACAAATATGCAGAAAGCTTATAAAAAACATATCCTAAGTGTGGTGCTTGCTAGCTAGCAAGTAATTATAATCACACCCTTTTAGAAATAAAACAAGTTTATAAAAGATGATAATTTTTTGAAGAACAGTTACATCCACGACAGTTTCACAACTACTTCTTCGAATAGTTTCAAACAATGCTAGCTACCTTAAACAAACCCTAACTCTACAATCCTCCTCCCCCAGTGCGAAGAGATCTCCACCATCCATCGCATCAACAGATGCTGGCCATCTAGCAACACAATCCCAACTTTTTGTGACCCACATGTTCCATCCTAGTCTCATTAACATATGATCCATATTTTATTTGTTTTCATTCTCATTATTACTCCTCGCCAAAAGCAAAAGAGGAAAGGTAAGAGCACTAAGCATAAAACGAGGAATAAGAAGCACTATGGAGTTCCAAGTTCTGCCAAAAGTTTTCCTTTTTTAGGTACCTTCAACATTAATGTATAGAAAAATACAAAATTAATTACATATTACATTTCACTAAAAAAAATAAATTTATAATGTTTTACATTTAAATATGTAGGAATTAAGCAATATATACATATGTAAAAGTATTGTAATTTTAAAGGTTGATTTTTTATTACATTGCAAACCTTTTTCATTACATATTTACATAGACAATTGAAAATGACAACATTATGTCAACTCAGCCATACAAACAAAAGCTTTGTTAATTACATGCAATTACTTAATTAATATACATGTAATTAAAAACTAAATATTTTCAGATTATCTTACTGCAACAAAAACAACTTTTAATTTAATCCTGATTAGTAATCAATGTCATGAACTAGAATTTAAAAAACTAGGCTTCAAACATTAAAAAAGACAGTAAAACAGTACTACCATGAAACTAATACAGCAGCACACTCCATAACTAATAAACTCTGATGTCATAGAGCNGGAAATTTAAAAAAGCAGAGCTCAATTCTGGTGTATTTAATATACGTCACACCTGTACATTTATATTTATATACATACTATTTTAGTATTTGCATGCTTAAAAGTTGTGTGCTATGTAGGTATATGCCCCAAGTTTTTTATTTATTTCATAGTTCACTTTTTTTTTTTCTTGAAACAACTTTGCACCAACAAAAATTATTACATGATAAATGAAGATAATATTGTGCGCGGTTCGTGGCCTGTTGGTAGAGCTGTCTCTTTGAAGGTTGTAAGTCCCCTCAGGTCACGTGTTCGTGTCTCACCGTGTGTAGGGTGTGGTGCTCGAATATTTAGCACACCTAAGAATGATCGGGGCTCGTCTAATAACCTTCAGTGATTCCTTTTTTTTAAAATATATATAATTATATGCACACACACATACACACTCAAAAACGATCCGCACGGATCTCGAGGCGATATAGTAGTTGGTCACCTCACTTTGGTAGACCGACAAAGCTCTCTCCCTCAGCCACCTCATTTCATTCGGCCGACCAACTCTCTCCTCCGCCCAGCCGGATAATCACACTAAATCAACTATCATCTTCAGGAAATTCATCTATAAGCCACTTAATTTCTTATGTATTAAATGCCCATCATGGTCAAGGCAAAGAAACATGGATATGAAGCTTGCATCAATCTCAAGACGATCCAACGGTCGAAATAAAAAAGTTTAAAATGTTATTTGCTTCTCTCTTTAAAACACAGTTAAATATTTAATTTATGTCCAATTTCAATAATAATAATAAAATATTATACAAAGATGTAGTTTTTATTTTCTTATATATATATATATATATATTCTTGGATNTGAGAGTTTTAAGTCCTACATTTTAAAAATTTTTCATATAATTTTTCCAATAATGATGCTCCTCCTTTGAAATTATGGCCTTTCGTGTGAGTTTTGTGGAGGAGTTGATAGAAAACTTTCTTTTCAATTAAGAGACTCGAGTTCAAAACACTCCATGATGAGAACCCGCATCATGTGCCTGAAATTTCAGGCCCCCGCATCACGGTGGGATCAAACACTTGACTTTAGAGGACTTACAGTAATCCCGCCACCAAGAAACCAAGACTTGCAGCACTAATCATTAACTACTAATTTTTACTTAGAGTTATCATTAAAGCTCAACTTAATTAAAAGAAAAAACACTATAGTTTTAGGTTGCATTTGGGTCAATGATGCGGTGCCGCAACACATTTTTCAGGTATTTGGCAAAACAATATTTTGACTTACTTTTCAAAAAATAATGGTGGGAAACTGCGACTTGGCCAAGGATATGTTTGGGGTGGTTGGAGTTAAAATAAAATGGTACAAAACAATGTTGGAAAAAAACTTCTTCTTAGAAAGCCACAGTAGAAATTCCAAGTAAATATTTTTTTGCAAAAGATCAGAAAACAACTTTCTTATAACTACCACGCTTTAATACATCAAGTTGAAAAAAGCTGTTTCTTACTACAAAAAATTATTGAAATCAATAAAAAGGATGTTCTTCAAACAGAACTGTGATGACAGTCTAAAACACAAATATACAGAAACTTATAAAAAACATATCCTAAGTGTGGTGATTGCTAGCCACCAAGTAATTATAATCACACCCTTTTAGAAATAAAACAAGTTTATAAAAGACATGATAATTTTTTGAAGAACAGTTTCATCCACGACAGTTTCACAACCACTTCTTCGAATAGTTTCAAACAACGTTAGCTACCCCAAACAAACCCTAACTCTACAATCCTCTTCCCCCAGTGCGAAGAGATCTCCACCATCCATCACATCAACAGATGCCGGCCATCTAGCAACACAATCCCAACTTTTTGTGACCCACATGTTCCATCCTAGTCTTATCAACATATGATCCATATTTTATTTGTTTTCATTCTCATTATTACTCCTCGCCAAAAGCAAAAGAGGAAAGGTGAGAGCACTAAGCATAAAACGAGGAATAGGAAGCACTAAGTAGTTCCAAGTTCTGCCAAAAGTTTTCCTTTTTAAGGTACCTCCAACATTAATGTATAGAAAAATAAAAAATTAATTACATATGATGGGCATTTACATGAAGTCCACCCAAATCATATCTATTTATATATCTAACCTCTAAAGTTTATATTTTATATTTATACCAGTTATATATTCCATATCACATAAAAAAAAATATAACTTTTTTACTATTAAAAATTAAAATACATCATTTTATGCATAGGCAAAGTGACATATACGTGAAAAATTAAATTTTTAGTGTTTTGCATTTAAATATGTAGGAATTAAGCAATATATGCATATGCAAAGCTTACTGAAAGTATTGTAATTTTAAATGTTGGATTTTTATTACATTGCAAACCTTTTTCATTACATATTTACATATACAATTACTTAATTAATATACATGTAATTAAAAACTGAATATTTTTCAAATATTTTCAGAATATTTTGCTGCAACAAAAACAACTTTTAATTTAATCCTGATTAGTAATCAATGTCATGAACTAGAATTCAAAAAACTAAGCTTCAAACATTGAAAAAGACAGTAAAACAGTACTACCATGAAACTAATACAGCAGCACACTCCATAACTAATAAGCTCTGATGTCATAGAGCAAACAAGAAGAACAGCTCCAGATCAGGATGGGTGAAGAAGGAGACAGCAGGCCTATGGTAAGAGCAATGAACGGAACCAAGCCGCTGCTTCTTCGGCGCCGGCGGGCAAGAACTCTGCTCCGGCAAGCGAAATCTTCGAGCTTTCGGAGTCGAATAACCATTGGAGGAGCTCTCATTATTGNTTTATGATAAGAGCAATGAACGGAACCAAGCCGCCGCTTCTTTGGCGCCGGCGGGCACGAACTCTGCTCCGGCAAGCGAAATCTTCGAGCTTTCGGAGTCGAATAACCATTGGAGGAGCTCTCATTATTGCATTGTTTTAAACAGGAAATTTGAGCAGAAATGTCTGAAGCTTCTTCAAGCTTTTGATCAGCTGTAGGATCTGTTGCCATTGGAGGAGCAGCAGGGGAAGGGAGGAGATATTGCTCTGAGATTGAAAGTTGTGTGGCTTTGGTATCCAATGACCTTTGTCTCTATTTAAGGATGAGGAGATGTACGGTGGGATTGCCTTTGTCAAGATGCATGTTTGAAATTTTTAGCTTTATTAAGATAATACCATGTAAGTATATATATATATATATATATATATATATATATATATATATATATATATATATATATATATATANATAAAATTTGCATGCTTAAAAGTTGTGTGCTATGCTATGTAGGTATATGCCCCAAGTTTTTTATTTATTTCATAGTTTTCTTTTTTTTTTCCTTGAAACAACTTTGCATGAACAAAAATTATTACATGATAAATGAAGATAATATTGTGCGCGTTTTGTGGCATGTTGGTAGAGCTGCCTCTTTGAAGGTTGTACGTCCCCTTAGGTCACGTGTTCGTGTCCCATCGTGTGTAGGGTGTAGTGCTCGAATATTTAGCACGCCTAAAAATGGTCGGGGCTCGTCTAATAACCTTCAGTGATTCCTTTTTTAATATATATATATAATTATATGCACACACACATACACACTAAAAAATGATCCGCACGGATCTCGAGGCGATACAGTAGTTGGCCATCTCGTTTTGGTAAACCATCCAAACTCTCTCCCTCGGCCACCTCATTTCATTTGGCTGACCAACTCTCTCCTCCGCCCAGACAGATAATCACGCTAAATCAACTATCATCTTCAGAAAATTCACCTATAAACCACTCAATTTCTTATGTATTAAATGTCATCATGGCCAAGGCAAAGAAACATGGACATGAAGCTTGCATCAATCTCAAGACGATCCAACGGTCGAAATAAAAAAAAGACTAAAATGTCATTTGCTTCTCTGTTCAAAACACAACCAAATATTTAATTTATGTCTAATTTTAATAATAATAAAAAAATATTATACAAAGATGTAGTTTTTATTTTCTTACATATATATATATATATATATATTCTTGGATGGATTACACAAAGTAGAAAATTAAGAGTATCATATGGTTATGTTTGATGAGTGTCTCTATTAGCAACTCAAGTAAAAAAGAGTTGATGTAGCTTGAATTAAAATATACATTTAGAGATGTGAAATGAGCTCTAGCTCAAGAAATTTGCACACCATGTGAAACCCTATGATTTAATTTGACTATCCTCTTATTGAGTTTGCCCTTCTACAAGACAAACTTGATGCTCATAGAAATGGGTTTGCTCCTAAAAGAGATGAAGTTGATGCTTCCCAAAGTTTGGCCTTGTCATATGTTGCATGAGGTGTTTTGCTTCCCATTGGTCGATTTGATTTAATCTCCTTTCATTGAGTGCAACTCGTGACGATTAGTCCTAGAGGTGGCAAGTAGAAAATAGTATTCTTTAGTAGATATATGACTGTTGGCCAATTCCAATAACTTAGTTATATTCCTCAAATGTTGCAAGCAAACGGGGTAGCGAAAAGAGCTTTCCCTCAACACTTGAGTGAATGTATCAATATCTCTGACTTTTAACATCTCCCTGTAGAAGCCAGTGATGAAGGCTCTCGAGGATTCCTTTAATTTCCAATGAATTCACAAAGGATGATATGACTAACAACACAAAGTTGTTGAACCACCGTAGTTTTAATTCCTTCGAATTCATGAAGAATAAATGTCACTTCAAGGAATCATTTAGTATAAGCAGATCGAATATTTATTAGAAAAAAGTAATACGATCAGTTAAGTCAAATCTCGCTCTGCAAAGTTCTAAGGAAATTATCCTGAACCTCTCTGGTACCTCTGATTCAATGATTTCTTGAAGAAGATGTTATCCAACATCAGCATTCGTAGAGTCTTATCTATCGTTCCCTCTCTTCAGTGATACGAAGGGGAAAAACTTGTACAATCAGGATTGTATGTTTTATCCCTCTCTTCTCTTTTAATAATACTTCGGTCTATCAACTCGGTCACGAGGCAAATTAAAAAGTTCATACTGCTGAATACTATCTAAATTCTCGAGTGCTATCAATCAGTTTCGTCCGTCTCAACCAACTGCTACTTATCGCCGACTCACCGTCGTCGCCATCCAAACACCACCACGAGTATTTGATTCTTATACTTTCATTTTCAATATCTAAACATTTATAAATAATATTAATTTACTTCAATCAAATAAATAAATAAAATAATATTACAACACTTAAACACTATTCACGCATTACATATGCTTGTAGGGTACGATACGTTATAAATCCGCTGATGGGCACCACACCGTATGTACGGTATTCAAGATATTGCAACATTACTTGCCTAATAATTCTTTTATATGTACAATAGTCCGCCTGACAAAGATTTGATCCGTATATAGATACAGCCACGTGTCCCTCAGAAAAGTCAACTAAGAGTTCTGAACAATTACATATATACCACCAAATTTTTATGTATTTACATAGATTATTTTTTATTTTTTTATTTTATAACACTCAAATCTTTCTATTACATTAAAACTCTTATCATCATTCATTTTTAAAAAGAGAAGTACACATTTTCATAAATTTTTTAATTTATAACACTGTAAGTCTACTCATCATGTGGCATAGCGCATGTGATCTAACCCGAGCCATGTGCATAGCGCATCATATAAGTCTACTCATCATGTGGCATAGCGCATGAAAATTAAAAAAATTCATAAAAAATTCTACTCACTGTAAGTCTACTCAGGTCACGGGTTAGATCCTCGAGTCATGTGCATAAATATTCGAAAACCCAACGTCACTGAGGATCTAACCCGTGAACTAAGTAGACTTACAGTGAACCCCGCCAACCAACATGCCATGACTTGCAACATATATATATANCGCTAGACCACATGATGAGAGCCCGAGCCATGTGCCTAAATATTCGAGAACCCAGGGCCACTGGGGATCGAACTCGTGACATGAGTGGACTTACAGTGAACCCCGCCAACCAACAGGCCACGACTTGCGTCATATATATATATATATATATATATATATATATATATATATANATATATATATATATATATATATATATATATATATATATATATATATATTACAAGACATGTCATTAAAATGAGCCTTTTTCATGTATTTACATTAATGTTTCAAAGTTCGAAATGATGGTACATCTAATTATAGAGATCATATTAACAGCCAAATTTTCGTGATATTCCATTAAATTGCATGAAATCAGAGATGTAACCAGCTTTTTTTTTTGAGGGGGCAAACTGTCCCCATAAACCGAATGTGAGAGAAGCTAGGATAACGAAGGCTAAAGTAATATCTCAAGAGGGGCAAATTTAAGATTTGAAGAGGTGCAAAAAACAAAATTACCCTCCCTTATAAGTAAAAATCTGAACCCTAGCATAAAATTGTGGTATTTTTCTAGCCATATTAAAAATTAAGATGTGTGGTGAAAATCTAAAATGTAAAATTTAAGTGTCATACATAAATGCCCTTAAATAGATATTTTACATACATACCATCCAATTTTTATGTATTTACATGTCCAACACTAAAAACACTACCTTTTTCGTTCTAGCCCCCAATCTTTCACATCATATCAAAATATCACCATTTAATATTTTAAAAGTGCCAAAATCACTATTTGCATGCGGTCGTTTTAGTAGCACAGTTCATATAAGTCTCAAAATAGTTCTTAAATATTTTACAATTGAGCTCTAATAATCATCGACAGGAACGATCTCAACTCTAATTTAAAAAAATTCAATGACTATTTCAACACATCTATAAACTCTTGGACTAAAACGATCCAACATAAAAAAGTTTGGGACTATTTTTGCACTTTACTCATTTAAAGAGTATATGTAGGTAAGAATCAAAACTCAGGGGTTAGATATGTAAATATATAAGAATCGAGTGATATGTACGCGTAAATCTTCTGATAATTTTATAATTTCATTTTTTACCCTAGTATTGCAAGAAAATATTTGCGTACATAAGACGTACGCAGCACTGCGTACGTTAGGGGTTATTCAGGGGGTACAGGGGCATTATATTCGGGTTATACCCTCCTGCAACCTCCGTGTAACTCCCTTGTAACCTCCGTGTAACTTATTTGTACTCATGAAACTACAGAAGCACGGAACTCATTTGTAGGTTACATGTAATTTACAAAGAGGTTACAAGGGGGTTACAGAGGGGTATAACCCCGATATAACCCCCCTGTACCTCTGAATAACCCTTGGACGTACGCAGCATTGCGTACGTCTTATGTACGCATATTTTTTTCAGTATTGCAAGGTGATAAATTCAATAATCATTAATTATGAGCACATGTTTAAATATATTTATGTTTTGCATTTTAATATTTCATGAAATTACTATTTTAATGATATAAAACAAATATCATGATTATAAAGTTAAAAATCTATATGATTATATTTTATGTAAAGCCGCATCGAAGATTTTAATGAGCTAAGCAGACATCATTGGCTTCTTCTGACAAATCGGTTTCGGGTGTTGACTTTCTGATCGTGCACGAACACGAATCTTGGGATTTTGACCTATGGGTCAATTAACGGATGAGGGGCAACGACCCATTTAATGACGGACAGTAATGGGCCGGACCCGTAGCACGTTGGGCCGCGACCATATATTTATTTGTGCTATTAATTTATCGCTGGCCAAGTTTTTTTCATGGTAAAAGTATTTTTTTTGGGGCATTTACATGATGTATTATGATCAAAATATTATTGACTGGATCTTCGTCGGATTGAACGTTACAACAAAACACGTTTCTCCTGTTAGGGCTTTATGAGTATACCTAAAGATACATAGAGACTGGATATTGCTCGAGCGACCAACCAAACGAAATTGGAAGCCACATTATGACCAAGGGTCGAACAACCCACAAGATGGTTGAACCAAAGGTAGGATGCAGATCGAACGGCCGACCAAGGATCCTTTGACTCGGAAGATGGTCGTACCAGAAACAGAAAGCTAGATAACGACCAAAGGGTCGAACAACCCACGAGATGTTCAAACCAAAAGTAGGATGCAGATCAAACGGTCGACCAAGGACCCTTTGACTCGGAAGATGGTCGCACCAGAGATAAACTATCCTAGAGACCATAAAGATAAAGGATGATCCTTCAGATATTCAACGTAGGGGTTGGCTGATTAAAAAAGGTTAGAATCATAATTGTCGTTTCATACTACTCATAACCCACTGTAAATAGAGAAACATTAAATGTAATAGAGATTGTTGAAAAAAATATAATGATATCTAACTTCTCACATCTTTAAAGAAGTTTATTTCTCAATCCCACGCTCTATTTACTGACATATTTGGGTTTAACACATGCATAACACACAATTCTTAAAGACTTTTTTTATCTAACATCAAAACTTACATATTTACATAGATACCAAGCTTTAACATTACATAAAAAATATCACCAATATATTTAGATTAAAGATGGAAATACAATTAAAGTTGTAAACGAGCCGAGCCTGAGCGAGCTAAGGCTTGGTTCGTGTTTGGATTGTTCAAATTTGATCGAGTTTGAAATCGGCTCATGTTTGAAATTGGCTAGGGAACAATGTGTTTGTGTTCGACTCGATTTAAATATTATTATTCGTGTTCCGCTCACGTTCTCCCACAATCAACTCATTAAAATTAATTTTTAAAAAAATAGATGCAGAGTGTTCGATTCAAATATGAACCAAATATATAGAAAAAAAAAGACACATAATTACATAACCACACAAGTGGTTAAGATTTAAACATATATNAGCTAAAATGAGTCGAACACAAGCGAACAAAAAACTATTCGTGTTCGGCTTGTTTATAATTAGACCTTAAAAAATGTTCATATTCGGCTCATTAACAAACAAGCCGAACACAAGCTATTCGACATGTAATGATATTTTACATTAGATTAGTCTTCTTATTTTGAGGCCTAACTTGGCCATAATTAAGCATTAATTCAGTACTTAATAAAGAATAGTACCACCCACTGCCTATAAGAAATAGCATTTATGCTTTTGTCACTGAATAATAGCTATATTTCTCACAAAATAAATGGGAATATTATTTTTATTGAAATGATTTATAATTTAAGGACACATTAATTTATTGTAAAACTAAATTATTTTATTTTATTTTGCTTATAATTTTATAAATAATACATAAATTATTTTTTGCACACCTTTTATTATTATCAATAAATTTGCAGTCCAAAATTGAAATAAACTAAATGTTAATATTAATATAAAATTTATGTAAATTCAAAATTTTATCTTTTAAGTTATTAAAAATAAATAAAAATTCAATATTTAATACAATTAAACTATTATTATTTTTTTCTATATTTATAATTTTTATTATAATACTAAATGAGTTAATATATTAATTATTTATTAATTTTTATTATAAATCTCAATGATTTGATTGCGACAAATGTATCTCTCTCTCTCCCTCTCGCTCTCTGGACTATTGAGCCCTACACTCGGAGGAATCGAACCCCAGACCAGTGGGGACTTACATTTGACAAGTAGATGTCTGATCAACTGATCTGAGCACCACACCCTCCACTCCGCTGGCTCGTTTCGTTCCGCTCCAACATCTGTTCTTTATCCAATATATGAGCCATACCTAACAAATAGTAAAATTCAATAGATTTTTTTTTTCAAATAATTTATGTAACCCCTTGAAATATTTCAGCACCCAATGCCTAAAATAATTAAATATTTGATATTTTTCCTCACCATAAAAATATATTATAGCTAGCTTTATCATAATTTATATAAATTGAAATTTAGAATGTGAACATTTATAAAATGAAACGCACAAATATCGTCATCTCACCTAAATTTCAATTGAATTTCTTCGCAATTTAGCATCATTCAAAAATGAAATTACGTTCATTCCATGCAAGTGTTAGGTCGAGACAACATGGGTTGCGTGTGGCACATTGCAATTATTAAATTCCTTGACAATGATCCTTGGTTTAATTTGCAACCAAAAAAAAAAAAAAAAAAAATTATTTATATGAATTTAATAATTTTTTTTATTGATCGGTATATGTGATATTGGCTATAAGAAATAGAAAAAAATATTACATCTGGACTCCTAATGCATTATGAGTTAAATGGTGGGGCGCCATGTGTCAAGTGGGCTCCATCATTTTTAACATTAGCCAATATGAGCGTATTATGGTGATGCCCCACTTGACACGTGACGCCACATCATTGGACTCTGAACGCAAACTACGTTAAGAGTTCTGATGTAATATCTCATCAGAAGAAATACTTTGATTTATCTGGTTATGCGGAGCTTTGAAATCAAAATCATGATGAGGAATGGATGGACAAGATTATTCCAATGACATGTGAGGCTCTCATGTATTTTTGGCTTCATTCTCATTAGTTAATGGGAAAGAGAGAAAAAAAATAGTAAAGTACAAGAATGATGTAAGGAGTTAGTAGTCTGATTAGGAGAATCAAGTTTAAAACATATCTTAATCACTAATAATTAAATTTTAATCCGTTTAACGATGAGATTCAAAATATATAAATACATTAATAATAAATGAGTATAACGTCATACAGTTATTTGACTATTTACATGAGATCATTTTAGTCATAGAGTTTATAAAAGCATCAAATTAGTCATTAGATTTTTCTCTATTGAAATAGTGCGGGACCAAATTGACACGTATATACGACTAAAATGAACTTTGATAAAAAATTATGGCTCTATTTAACACTTTTTTTTATATAGAAATAGTGTATTGACTATAAAATAAAGTTGAAATAGTCATATTATATACGAGTCTCTAGCCACTCTTAATGTACCTAACAATTAGAGTACCACCTCCTTTTATATATATATATATATAAAATCCAACAATTAGTAAAAGAACCGGACCTTTATAAACAAGATACAAAAATGATCTCATATAAATAATTGAAGGAATATTTTGATGCATTAATTGGACATGATCATAATTAGTTATAAAAAATATGAAAATAAATTAATAAATAATAGTAATGAATGATTGAGGGTGTAGTTTATCAACTAGAAGTTATGGGGTTGAATCTCGTACATTGTTCTTTAGGAAGCGTGAAGTTGTAGGTGTTAGGCGGCGCCGTAAGTAATGATTGACACATGTTCTTATTTTTAATGATGGTCTTCTCAAGGGGTTCATCTCAGGTCAGCTTAACCACTTCGCAGGTAGACCCAGCTTGTTCATTTCGGCATGTGAGCTCAACTCGACCACTTCAAAAGGTGGGCTCAACTTGACCACTTTGACGGGCGAGATCAGCTCGAATATAACTTGATCTTCGAATATGGGCCTTCAAAGCCCCTAAGACTTGTCAATCTCTATGATGCATCATTGAAAAAATCTTATTAGAATGTGTGGTAGTATTTGGCTATAACAATATATATATATATATATATATATATANTATTATGAGACATGTCATGAAAGTGAGCCTTTTTATGTATTTACATTAATATTTCAAAGTTTGAAATGATGGCACATCTAATTATATAGATAATATTACCATCCAATTTTTCGTGATATTCCATTAAATTGCATGAAATCAGGGGTGGAACCAGCTTCTTTTTTTTTTGAGGGGGCAAACTGCCCCCATAAACCCAATGTAGGAGAAGCTAGGATAACGAAGGCTAAAGCAATATCTCAAGAGGGGCAAAATTGAGATTTGAGGAGGTGTAAAAAACCAAATTACCCTTCCTTATAAGTAAAAATCTGAACCCTAGCATAAAAGTGTCATACTTAAATGCCCTACATACCATCCAAGTTTCATGTATTTACATGTCCAACACTAAAAACACTACCTTTTTCGTTCTAGCACCCCAATCTTTCACATTATATCAAAATACCACCATTTAATATTTTAAAAGAAGTGCCAAAATCACTATTTGCATGTGATCGTTTTAGTCTCACAGTTCATATAAGTCTCAAAATTGTTCTTAAATATTTTACAGTTGAGCTCTAATAGTCATCGACAGGAACGATCTCAACCCCTATTTAAAAAGTTTAATGACTATTTCGACACATATATAAACTCCGAGACTAAAACGACCCAACATAAGATCCAGGACTATTTTCGCACTTTACTTATTTAAAGAGTGTGTGTAGGTAAAAATCAAAACTCAGGGATTAAATATATAAATATATAAGAATCGAGTGATATGTACATGTAAATCTTCCGATAATTTTATAATTACATTTTTGACCCTAGTATTGCAAGAAAATATTTGCGTACATAAGACGTACGCAGCACTGCGTACGTTAGGGGTTATTCAGGGGGTACAGGGGGGTTATATTCGAGTTATGCCCCCCTGTAACCTCTTTGTAAACTACATGTAATCTACAAATGAGTTCTGTCCTTCTGTAGTTTCATTGGTACAAATAAGTTACACGGAGGTTGCAAGGAAGTTAAATTGAGGTTACAGGAGAGTTACAGAGGGGTATAACCTCGATATAACCCCCCTGTACCTCCTGAATAAACCCTGTACGCAAATATTTTTCAGTATTGCAAGGTGATAAATTCTATAATCATTAATTATGAGCACATATTTAAATATATTTATGTTTTGCATTTAAATATTTCATGAAATTACTATTTTAATGATATAAGACAAATATCATGATTATAAAGTTAAAAATCTATATGATTATATTCTGTGTAAAGCCGCATAGATGATTTTAACGAGCAAAGCAGACACATAGACTTCTTCTGACAAATAGGTTTCGGGTGTTGACTTTCTGATCGTGCACGAACACGGATCTCGTGATTTTGACCTATGGGTCAATTAACGGACGAGGGACGACGACCCATTTAATGACTCGACCGGACAGTAATGGGCCGGACCCGTAGCACATTGGGCCGCATCCATATTTTTATTTGTGCTATTAATTTATCACCGGCCTAGTTTTTTTCATGGTAAAAATATTTTCTATGGGTCTACCTAAAGATATATAGAGACTAGATATTGCTCGAGCGACCGGCCAAACGAAATTGGAAGCCAGATAACGACCAAGGGGTCGAACAACCCACAAGATGGTCGAAAAAAAGGTAGGATGCAGATCGAACGGCCGACCAAGGACCCTCTGACTCGGACGATGGTCCCACCAGAGATTAATCGTCATAGTGAACATAAAGATAAAGGATGATCCTTCAGATATTCAACGACCTTGTTACATGAAGCCGATCTAATAGGTGTTGGTTGATTAAAAAAGGTCAGAATCATAATTGTCGTTTCATACTATTCATAACCCAATGTAAATAGAGAAGCATTAAATGTAACAGAGATTGTTGAACAAAATATAATGATATCTAACTTCTCACATCTCCATAGAAGTTTATTTCTCAATCCCACACTCTATTTACTGACATATTTGTGTTTAACACATGCATACCACACAATTCTTAGGGACATTTTTTATATAACATCAAAACTTACATATTTACATCTATACCAAGCTTTAACATTACATAAAAAATATCACCAATATATTTGGATTAAAGATGGACATATAATTAAAGTTGTAAACGAGCCGAGCATGAGCGATTCAAATTTGACCGAATTTGAAATTGGTTAGGGAACAATGTGTTTGTGTTCGACTCAATTTAAATATTATTATTCGTGTTCCGCTCACGTTCTCTCACAATCGACTCATTAAAATTAATTTTTTAAAAATAGAAGTAGAGTGTTCGATTCGAATATGGACCAAATCTATGGAAAAAAAGACACATAATTACTAACCACACAAGTCGTTAAGATTTATATATATATATATATATATATATATATNTATTTGATTTTGAGGCCTAAATTGGCCATAATTAAGCATTAATTCAGTAGTTAAGAAAGAATAGTACCACCCACTGCCTGCATAAAATAGCATTTATGCTGTTGTCACTGAACAGTAGCTATATTTCTTATATTTCTCACAAAATAAATGGGAATATTATTTTTATTAAAATGATTTATAATTTAAGGACACATTAATTTATTGTAAAAAAAAATTATTTTATTTTGTTTTATTTTCTTTTGCTTATAATTTTATAAATAATAATTGGGTGGTCACATAAATTGCTTTTTGCACACCTTTTATTATTATCAATAAATTTGCAGTCCAAAATTGAAATAAAGTAAATGTTAATATGTTAATATTAATATAAAATATATGTAAATTCAAAATTTTATCTTTAAGTTATTAAAAATAAATAAAAATTCAATATTTAATACAATGAAACTATTATTTTTTTTCAATATTTATAATTTTTATTATAATATAAATGAGTTAATATATTAATTATTTATTATAACTCTCAATGATTTGATTGCTACAAATGTATCTCTCCCTCGCTCTCGCTCTCTGGAGGTTATTATACGAGCCATGACCATCCCTCATGCGCCTAAAAATTCGATTATCGGAATCGAACCCCAGACCAGAGGGGACTTACATTTGACAAGTAGATGCCCGACCAACTGATCTGAGCACCACACTCTCCACTCCGCTGGCTCGCTTCGTTCCGCTCTAACATCTATTCTTTATCCAATATATGAGCCATACCTAATAAATAGTAAAATTCAATATATATATATATTTTCAAATAATTTAGGCAATTCACTAAGTTTGCACCCCCCCTTGAAATATTTCAGCACCCAATACCTAAAATAATTAAATATTTGATAATTTTCCTCACCATAAAAATATATTATAACTACCTTTATCATAATTTATATAATGTACATATATTTCTTTAATTAAGTGGAATGACATTTTTTCATAATTTCAAATTAATTTTTTTATATAAATCAATTCTCCCACTTTTCTTTTTGTAAATATCAAAATTTAGAATGTGAAAATTTATAAAAATCATCATCTCACTGAAATTTCAATTGAATTTCATGACAACGTAGCATCATTCAAAAATGAAATTACGTTCATTCCATGCAAGTGTTAGGTCGAGACAACATCGGTTCCGTGTGGCACATTGCAATTATTAAATTCCTTGACAATGATCCTTAGCATAATTTGCAACAAAAAAAAAAAATATTTATATGAATTTAATAATTTTTTTTTTTGATTGGGATATGTGATATTGGATATATCAGGACTACTAATGCATTATGAGTCAAATGATGGTGCGTCATGTGTCAAGTGGGCTCCACCGTTTTTAACATTAGCCAATATGAGTGTATTATGATGAGACCCCACTTGACACGTGACGCTCCTTCATTGGACTTTAAACGCAAAATACGTTAAGAGTTCTGATGTAATATCTCCTCATAAGAAATTCTTCAATTTATCTGGTTATGCGGAGCTTTGAAATCAAAATCATGATGAGGAATGGATGGACGAGATTATTCCGATGACATGTGAGGCTCCCATGTATTTTTGGCTTCATTCTCATTAGTTAATGGGAAGGAGAGAAAAAAAATAGTAGAGTACAAGAATGATGTAAGGGGTTAGTAGTCTGATTAGGAGAATCAAGTTCAAAACATATCTTAATCACTAATAATTAATTTTTAATCCGTTTAACGATGAGACTCAAAATATATAAATACATTAATAATAAATGAGTATAACATCATATAGTTATTTGATTATTTACATGAGTTTATAAATGTATCAAATTAGTCATTACATTTTTCTCTATTGAAATAGTGTGGGACTAAATTGACACAGATATACGACTAAAATGAACTTTGATAAAAAAATATGGCGCTATTTAACACTTTTTTAATTTAGAAAGAGTGTATTGACTATAAAATAAAGTTGAAATAGTCATATTATATACGAGTCTTTAGCCACTCTTAATGTACCTAACAATTAGATTACCACCTTCTTTTATATATATATATATATATATANTTTGGTAAATATAAAAATTGTGGTGCAAATTGAAAATATGGAATTTTTGATGTGAAAGATAGCGTTCCCATTATTTTACTGCTCTCACTATAGAGTGTATTAGAAACGGTGGAGCCTGGTCCACTATGCTTGAACGGTTATTTTGTTTTGGAGAGTCACACCTCTTCACAAATAACCACTCCCGCCTTTCTCTTTTGTGAAGTGAAACATCTCTTCGCTCCCTCCTGTTCGTGATAAAAGCTTCGGATGACACTCCTTGGGTTTTGTAGTCACGCTTTGAGTTTTTCTTCAGTTTTCTTGGGATAGAGGAAGGTTTCCTCGGGGCAGAGGAAGAGAAGTGCAAGGATGAGCATTTCCTTGCAGCAGAAGGAAGAAGAAGGAAGAAGAAGGAAGAAGAAGAATATTGTTCTCCCTAGACTTCGTCTTGGTGGCTTGTGGGAGAAGAGAAATTGAGTTTATTTCTCTTGTAAGTTTGTCTTCTTCGGTGTATCTCGGTGTAGAGTTTCTTCGGTGTATCTCGGTGTAGAGAGAGAAGAACAGAGAGAGAAGAAGAGAAAGCAACGAAGTGAGAGATTCCTCTTGTAAGTTCCTTAAGTAGTAAAATCCTCTGCAACTCCGTGGACATAGGCAATTTGCCGAACCACATAAATCTATGTGTTCCGCTGTGGTGTTACCTTTTTCTTGTGTGAATTTTTCTCGTTCTATTTTTTCGCTTCGTCGATCGTTTTCTTGTTTGATTTATATATATCATATCAACTGGTGTATTTATAGATCTCACAATAACAATAACTGGTATTAGAGCGTGGTTTCGGATCTGAGGAAGACTGATGACTGCAGATGAAGTGAATGTTTCTGGGACCAAGAAATTTGATGGCACAGATTTTGGTTATTGAAGAATGCAAATAGATGATAATCTTTATGGGAAGAAACTCCATCTTCCGTTATTAGGGAAAGGACCTGAAAGGATGGATGAGGCTGAATGTGATTTGTTGGATCGACAAGTTCTAGAGGTTATTCGATTGACCTTATCGAGATCCATTGCACATATCGTTGTCAAGAAAAGGATGACTGCAGATCTCATGGCAGCCTTATCAGGTATGTATGAAAAACCATCGACGAATAACAAGGTGTACTTGATGAAGAAGTTATTCAATTTGAAGATGACGGAATGTGTTTCTGTTGCTTAACACCTGAATGTTTTTAATATTATCACAAATCAATTGTCGTCTGTGGAAATTGATTTTGATGATGAGATATGTGCACTGATCTTATTGGCTTTATTGTCAGATAGCCGAGAAGCCATGAAGACAACAATTAACAGTTATGCAGGTAAATCTAAACTGAAATACGATAATATTCGTGATTTGACTTTGGTTGAGGAAGTTTGCAGGAAAGATTCTGGCGAGGTCTCAGGTTCAAGTTCGACACTGAATGTTGATTTCAGAGGGAGATAACATGACAAAAACTTCAGTTGGTCTTCTGCAGTGAAGACATAGGCTTTGAGTTGCAGAGACGGAGGATACATGTTGAAGAAAAATGTGACATCGCTAGTGAAGGATATCAGTTTGAGGAAGGAGATGTTGCAGCCTGTGTACCGGTCTCAAAGTGGGAGAATTGTTAGAAACGGTGAAGCCCGGTCCACTATGCTTGGGCGGTTACTTTACTTTGGAGAGTTACACCTCTTCACAAATAACCACTCCCGCCTTCCTCTTTTGTGAAGTGAAACATTTCTTCGCTCCCTCCTGTTCGTGATAAAAGCTTCGGACGACTCTCCTTGGGTTTTCTAGTCACGCTTTGAGTTCTTCGGTCTTCTTGGGGCAGAGGAAGAGAAGTGCAAGGAGGAGCTGTTCCTTGCCGCAGAAGGAAGAAGAAGATTGTTCTCCCTAGGCTTCTTCTTGGTGGCTTGTGGCAGAAGAGAAATTGAATTTNGATTTATAGTCTGATTATATTGCTAAAATATTATACGTCAAAATTTCATAATTTAGATATTAAATTTATAGTAATATATAAATTAAATTAAATGCATAAATATTCATAAATTATATTTAAAAATAAAACAAATTAAATTAAATTAAAGCTATTAAAAAACATAGCCAACAACAGTGATATGATAAATCAACGCCGACACAGTCTATTAATAACGACTCAATATTTAAACATTCTTAAATCAATTAATTCTCACCGTCAATTAAAAAAACGTGGGGGTATTTACATATATACCACCCAAATTCTATGTATTTACAAATCTATAATCTTAAATTTATATCCCAAAATTTCACCTTCTAAAATTTTCAATTCCCATCAAAAGTTTGTAAAAACTGAACTCGCTCGTGTTCGGCTCGTTAATATTTCGAGCTCAAAAAGTGTGTTTGTGTTCGGCTCGTTTGCTTAGCGAGCCGAACACGAGCCGTTCATGAACAACGAGTCGTTTTGACACCCTAATCACGTAGTTATAAGATTTTAAGGATTAGGACAAGATTTAAAACATTATTTGAATCTAATTTAATAATTTTTATTCTATTTTCTTCATTAATACTTTTAATTGATTATAAATCTTTATAGCCTTGTAGTCAATTAAAGTTTAAAAAAACACTACTCATCAAAGATATATATATAAATAATTGGTAGTATTTCGAGCTAAAACGAGCAGAACACGAACGAATAAATATTTATTCGTGTTGTTCGTGTTCGAACAAATATTTGTTCGTGTTGTTCGTGTTCGACTTGTTAACTTGATAAACAAGCCGAACACTAGTTTCTTAACGAGCGGAATATGCGTTGATTATTCCTAAAATTAAGTGGTATTTATGTAAATATTTCATATAAAATAAAATATATATATAAAAAAAAAACGAAGATCACGCACCTCTTCTAGTCCTCCCATTAGTTTATTCCCGTCACCCCTGCACCACGCAGCGCAGTCGCTTTTCTCTCACTAGAAAGACCTCGATTAACCAACAATGGTGGCCAAGGAGGTTGCTACGGCTCCAATTGAGCCTGCCGCCGGAGATGGCGGCGAATCGCCGGAGGCGAACCCTCTTGCTATTGTCCCCAGCCAAGATCCGCCGATGCCGCGGCGGATGTCGGCGGAGAGCACGAGGAGAGAGGAGGTGGAATCGAAGATATCGGCGTGGGAAGATGAGGAGATCGCCAGAATCACGAACAGGTTCCGGAGGCAGAAGGCCATCATCGATGGCTGGGAAGTAGAGCAGGTGGATAGGGCGAATGCTTGGCTGAAGAGGGTTGAGGTAAGTAATTAGTTCTTGATTCACTTTACCATCAGCTGATTAGAGGTTGATTTTTTTATTTTTTATCTTATAGTGATTCGTCGTTCGTTAAATCTTGAATGAAATTATTCTTTCCTTGCTTGGTGGATGGAATAGGAGAGTAACTAGAGAAAAATTAGTGGATGCAGCATCACCATACTTTATCCCGATTATTTGGATCCGATTCATCATTTATGAGATTTCGTTCACCGTTTGTCCATAGGAGTTGAATGCGTTAAACAGTCGCGGAGCCAGAAATTTTACAAGGAAGGGGCATGATTTCTAAGCAATTAATATCTAATTTACAATCTTCTTCCTCCGACATCTCTTTATCCAGTAGAACTACGTGGGCAGTAAGCTTACATATTTAAGGGTGAAGTACTCCTTGAAGTTTTCTTCTAGGAAGGCAGATCGTTCCTCATCCGGTGATCAAGCTTGAGGAGAGGCAGTGATGGAGGTTCAATGATTGCTGAGGAGAATGACAACATGAGGAAGAACAAAAGAAAGATTTTCAATCACCAAATTTCCAAGCAATTAATATCTTATTTACTATCTTCCTTCTCCGAGACCTGTTTGTTAGGCTATTAGAAATTTTAGAGAATCAGTACATGTCCATCATGAATAAATGAACTCATTTATTTTTTGGTAAATTCATGACAAAAG
This sequence comes from Phalaenopsis hybrid cultivar, assembly GCA_002079205.1. Lineage (NCBI taxonomy): Eukaryota > Viridiplantae > Streptophyta > Magnoliopsida > Asparagales > Orchidaceae > Phalaenopsis > Phalaenopsis hybrid cultivar. Next base: position 170,554 of record JXCR01148415.1, read on the forward strand.
TCGAGACTAATATCTTCCCAAGTGTTGTTAATGGGTTGTAAATTGTCTCGTGTTTTGAGCAGCCCTTTTGTAACTTTAGCAAATATGACACTTTTAGATATTATCTTACATCACATTAGCTTCTGCCAAAAGAAACAGACTTGTAATAGTACCATTGTTGTGTAAACAGACTTGAATCCTTGTAATAGTAACCAACAAGACTATTTGAATCGTTGTGTCCGATGCATCATGATGTTTGAGTTTTCAGCATGTTATTCCTTCAAGGATTCAAGTCCAATGGTGGCAAATTCAATAGAAGCAAAAGGACTTGTTCGTTGACTTAAAGTTTCTGCAATGCAGTTGCATTGTCCTGCTTTAAGTTTTGGGGCAAAGTTGAATTTTGCAAGAACATGACCCATCTAACATGCATGCAATCATATTTTTTTTGGTAAATATAAAAATTGTGGTGCAAATTGAAAATATGGAATTTTTGATGTGAAAGATAGCGTTCCCATTATTTTACTGCTCTCACTATAGAGTGTATTAGAAACGGTGGAGCCTGGTCCACTATGCTTGAACGGTTATTTTGTTTTGGAGAGTCACACCTCTTCACAAATAACCACTCCCGCCTTTCTCTTTTGTGAAGTGAAACATCTCTTCGCTCCCTCCTGTTCGTGATAAAAGCTTCGGATGACACTCCTTGGGTTTTGTAGTCACGCTTTGAGTTTTTCTTCAGTTTTCTTGGGATAGAGGAAGGTTTCCTCGGGGCAGAGGAAGAGAAGTGCAAGGATGAGCATTTCCTTGCAGCAGAAGGAAGAAGAAGGAAGAAGAAGGAAGAAGAAGAATATTGTTCTCCCTAGACTTCGTCTTGGTGGCTTGTGGGAGAAGAGAAATTGAGTTTATTTCTCTTGTAAGTTTGTCTTCTTCGGTGTATCTCGGTGTAGAGTTTCTTCGGTGTATCTCGGTGTAGAGAGAGAAGAACAGAGAGAGAAGAAGAGAAAGCAACGAAGTGAGAGATTCCTCTTGTAAGTTCCTTAAGTAGTAAAATCCTCTGCAACTCCGTGGACATAGGCAATTTGCCGAACCACATAAATCTATGTGTTCCGCTGTGGTGTTACCTTTTTCTTGTGTGAATTTTTCTCGTTCTATTTTTTCGCTTCGTCGATCGTTTTCTTGTTTGATTTATATATATCATATCAACTGGTGTATTTATAGATCTCACAATAACAATAACTGGTATTAGAGCGTGGTTTCGGATCTGAGGAAGACTGATGACTGCAGATGAAGTGAATGTTTCTGGGACCAAGAAATTTGATGGCACAGATTTTGGTTATTGAAGAATGCAAATAGATGATAATCTTTATGGGAAGAAACTCCATCTTCCGTTATTAGGGAAAGGACCTGAAAGGATGGATGAGGCTGAATGTGATTTGTTGGATCGACAAGTTCTAGAGGTTATTCGATTGACCTTATCGAGATCCATTGCACATATCGTTGTCAAGAAAAGGATGACTGCAGATCTCATGGCAGCCTTATCAGGTATGTATGAAAAACCATCGACGAATAACAAGGTGTACTTGATGAAGAAGTTATTCAATTTGAAGATGACGGAATGTGTTTCTGTTGCTTAACACCTGAATGTTTTTAATATTATCACAAATCAATTGTCGTCTGTGGAAATTGATTTTGATGATGAGATATGTGCACTGATCTTATTGGCTTTATTGTCAGATAGCCGAGAAGCCATGAAGACAACAATTAACAGTTATGCAGGTAAATCTAAACTGAAATACGATAATATTCGTGATTTGACTTTGGTTGAGGAAGTTTGCAGGAAAGATTCTGGCGAGGTCTCAGGTTCAAGTTCGACACTGAATGTTGATTTCAGAGGGAGATAACATGACAAAAACTTCAGTTGGTCTTCTGCAGTGAAGACATAGGCTTTGAGTTGCAGAGACGGAGGATACATGTTGAAGAAAAATGTGACATCGCTAGTGAAGGATATCAGTTTGAGGAAGGAGATGTTGCAGCCTGTGTACCGGTCTCAAAGTGGGAGAATTGTTAGAAACGGTGAAGCCCGGTCCACTATGCTTGGGCGGTTACTTTACTTTGGAGAGTTACACCTCTTCACAAATAACCACTCCCGCCTTCCTCTTTTGTGAAGTGAAACATTTCTTCGCTCCCTCCTGTTCGTGATAAAAGCTTCGGACGACTCTCCTTGGGTTTTCTAGTCACGCTTTGAGTTCTTCGGTCTTCTTGGGGCAGAGGAAGAGAAGTGCAAGGAGGAGCTGTTCCTTGCCGCAGAAGGAAGAAGAAGATTGTTCTCCCTAGGCTTCTTCTTGGTGGCTTGTGGCAGAAGAGAAATTGAATTTATTTCTCTTGTAAGTTTGTCTTATTCGGGATATCTCGGTGTAAAGTTTTTTCGGTGTATCTCGGTTTAGAGAGAGAATAACAGAGAGAGAAGAAGAGAGAGAGCAACGAAGTGAGAGATTCCTTTTGTAAGTCGAGGTGATCAACTGGTGTAAATTCTTAAAATAGTAAAATCTTCTGCAACTCCGTGGACGTAGACAATTTGCCGAACAACATAAATCTGTGTTCCACTGTGGTATTGCTGTTTTATGGTGTGAATTTTTCTCGTTCTATTTTTTCGTTTCGTCGATCGTTCTTCTGTTTGATTTATATATATACCACATCAACTGGTATATTTATAGATTTCACAACAACAACAGAATGCTCATCCTATAGTCCTGGTCATATATTGACCATTATTACTTTGTTGCATTTCTCATAAAAAAATTCTATCGGTTTACCTTCATAGGAGAGCACTGCACCAATGCCTATAGCAGATGCATTAGCTTCAATTTGGAAAGATATCTCTAAGTTTGTTATTACGAAAATTTGTATAGAGCATGATTGCTCTTTTATAGATTTAAAATCATGTTATTGTTTAGCGCCCCCATAGAAAGATTTTTGCTTCACACAGGCTGTAATGGGAGCCATGATCATAAGCAAGACTTAAATATATTGCTTATTAAAATTTGCGAGTCCATGAATGGTTAGCCTTGATGGGATTGTCGAGACTTTTTCGGATCTACTTGGATTTGTTGTGTGCTAATGATGAAGCCTGGGAGGTGAGTTTTGTTACTGGTAAATTCACATTTGGAGAGATTATTGTATAATTTTTATTTTGAAAAAGTGGTGAATATCATCACATGGTGTTGAAGATTGGATGCCGTACAAGTGCTGAAGATCAAGATATCATTAACATAAGCAACATATAATTTTCCAATGAAGCATTTTAACATCTCATTCATGTATCTTATGAAGTACTTAATCTGTTACATAGGCCAAATGCCATTATTGTCTGTCTACCATACAATCCTTATCTAGTCTCAAAGGAGGTTTTCCATTCGTCTCCCGCACGTATATAGATTTGGTATTAATTGTTTCTTAAATGTAATTTGGAGAAGCTAATGGTCTATAGATCTCCAATCTTATCATTGGGAGATGACACTTTAAATTAATTTTGTTTCTTGCTATGTTGTCTACTAAAATTTGTTATTTGCTATCCATTTTTGGACTAATATTGCGGGCACCACACAAGTACTTAAAGTACAGCAAATTAATTATTTCTTTGGGAGATCATCGCATATATTTTTGTAAAATTATTTATAAATTTTTATATTTCTTGAGGCTCATATTGCAATGTGGTAAGGAAATTTGAAGGAAGTTACTCCGATGTTGAGTAGATCTCATTATTGTTAGTTGTTCATATAGGTCGTGAGGTGTGATTCCTCTAAATTGTTGTAACAAGTTATGAATCATAACTGGAGTCTTTGCTTCCATGCAGTGCTGTTCAGTCTTAAGTAATTAAGAGTGCATCATGTCGTGATTGTTTTAATCAGGCGATTAGTCTCTGAAGTAGCAATAAAAGGTATTTATTCATGGAGTTTTGGAGAGCTGTATTTTCGCCTTGCGCACAAAATTCACTCCCATAAAAAGGGACCAAAACGAACTCCTTTTTCATTTGTTTAAAATGGACTCCATATCTACCATGTATCTTGCGACTGGTTGTTGTTCTATTTTGTTCAGATTTTATTCAAGCATTGAGACGATAAAAGGTTTCCATCTAAGCACTCACCGGTTTATGTCTTTGAAAGCTAAGTTAATATTTAGAGATGGAGCATTTGTTCATAATCCGAAGGTAGAAATATCTCTACAGCGGTTGATTCCATGAGCTTGCGTTAGATCTAATTCAAGTCCAATTCAGAGATTTAATATAATTTTTAAGATGTTATATGCTAAGAAAAATGTAAAGAAGATCAAAGAAAATTTACAAAATTCATTTGAATCGGTGCAATTATGTCAAGNTAAAGTACAGCAAATTAATTATTTCTTTGGGAGATCATCGCATATATTTTTGTAAAATTATTTATAAATTTTTATATTTCTTGAGGCTCATATTGCAATGTGGTAAGGAAATTTGAAGGAAGTTACTCCGATGTTGAGTAGATCTCATTATTGTTAGTTGTTCATATAG